>CM077157.1:13372845-13498624 GCA_039583875.1 Platanthera guangdongensis | reverse complement strand
TAAAGGAAAAAATGTTATCAGATGCAATTCTAGTTGTGAAATTTTAGCAATTATCAATTGATTCTATTAGACACTAACGTGATATCAAATGTGATAGTTAGACTATCTTGAATTTAATATACAAAAATAGGAATATAAATGAAAACACAACTTCTATGGTCGCAATCAATGGTTAAGTTGTAAAACATTCGAGAGTATTGCGAAATCAAAAGATGGGGGATTAAAACAAATTTTACCAAACCACAACTAAGTCGACTATGGATCCAAGCGGTGAGGTTAAAAATCCATTAATAATAAAGTTGAGTGAAACATGTATAAGAAGTTAAGATTGATGCATAGCAAAAAATATTAAGAAAGATTATACTAAAGGAACGGTTAAGGTAATGCCTATTTAAAGATAAGGCATTTGAAGAAGAATCAAGTGATTTAGGCATATAGAACGAAGTACAAAGTGCATAGAATCATTGCTGAATGATTATGAAGGAGAAGGGGTTGGCAAAAGACATTAGGAAGCACTCAATAGGAAGAAATAAAAATGAGGATATGGAAAATCGACCTCAAATAGTTAGGATAAAGATGACCACAACTAAGTCGACTATCCAAGTGTTGAAGTAAAAAAAAATTCATTGATAATAAAGACATGATGAGAATGTCAAGAGAGATGCATGACAAAAATAGAAAGATAAATAAAAATGATCATATTGCATTGAGGGTAATGTCTAGCAAATATAGAATCATTGAAAAAAAAGAGTTAAAGTAGTTTGGATACCTACAATGTAGGTATAAAATGAATAGAATCAATGTTGAAGAATTTAAGAAGGAGAAAAGAAAGATCAAACACATCAGGAAACACTCGATGGAAAGAATAAAAAAATGAAGAATTCTGTGTGGGTCGGAGGCCTGGAAGCTGCTCACTTTTGGATCCAGAATCCCGCCCTTACAGCCGGCGCCACAACATGGGTCCGCGGGGCCCATACGCACCCCAAACCCATTTCCGCACGTGTTCTCAGTGTGGCGGGGTGTTGAGGCGGGGACTTGATCCCTCGACCTCCTGATAAGAGGCAAGCGCGCACCGAGAACACGTGCGAGATGGGTTGGGTGTGTATGGGCCCCGCGACCCATGTTGTGGCGCCGGCTGTAAGGCGGGACTCTGGATCCAAAAGGTGAGCAGCTCCCAGGCCTCCGGCCCACAACATCAAAAATGCGCATTTTGATGTTGTGGGTCGGAGGCCTGGGAGCTGCTCACTTTTGGATCCAGAGTCCCGCCCTTACAGACAGCGCCACAACATGGGTCCACGGGACCCATACGCACCTCAACCCATCTCCGCACGTGTTCTCGGTGCAGCGGGGTGTTGAGAAGAGGGCTCGATCCATCCACCTCATTGATATAAGCTCTTAACGCTAGCTCACATACCAACTGATCTGCGGATCAGTTGGTGATGTGAGTTAGCGTTAAGAGCTTATAAGGGTGGAACACCCCGCCGCACTGAGACACAGCCGTGCGGAGATGGGTTGGGTGCGTATGGGCCCGCGGGACCCATGTTGTGGCGTCGGCTGTAAGGGCGGGACTCTGGATCAAAAGTGAGCAGCTCCCAGGCCTCCGTCACACAACATCAAAATGAGAGTCCCGCCCTTACAGTCGGCGCCAGGAAGAACAGTGGTAGTGCGGGCCAAGAGGACTTGAAACTGTTCAAGGTACTCGTCGATCTGACCAGTCTGCCGGATGGAAATGAGATCGCCCAATGATTGTTGTGGAGTGGTGGGCCCGAAGCGGAGGGTGCAGTTCACCTTGAAATCTTCCCAAGAAAGGAGTGGTTTCTCCCGTTGTAGTTGGGAAAAACAAAAGTAGTGCGGGGTCCATCAGTTGAAAGGCAGCAATGCTGAGCCACTCGTCCCAAGGGTGCGCTGGTGGGCTAAGAACTGCTCGCAACGAGAGAGCAAGCTAAGGGGTCTTCGTGGCCGTCGAATATTGGAAATCCAGCCGCAAATATCGTGGCACTCCGTTGTCGTCATGAGGCGGGGGACAAAACTCCGGCAGGGATTGGCGGAATCGGCGCTTCACTGGAGGAACCCGTGGTCAGTGGGTCGGTCGGTTAGCTGCTAGTGGGTGGTGACGGCGGCAATGAGTGCGTTGTGTTGTCCGTGAGGAGCTTGGCGAGAGACTCGAAAATCTACGAGAGGGAGGGCTGATCGGCCATTGCGTGAGGCGGAGGTGGTGGGTTAGCGGCGCCGGAGGGAATGAGGTAAAAGGTGTCGGTGGAGGAAGTAGTCAGGTAGAGGCGGCGAGCAAGGGGCCCCCGTCGAAGGGAGGGGCCAAGAAGGATGCGCGGGAAGAGGGGCCGGCGGTGAGCGGCCAGTGCGAAGCTTGGTGGTGAGGGTGGACTGCGCGGAGGGGGTCGTGCGAAGCCGGAGAAGGGGGTGAGGGTGGACGAGTCGGGGAGAGGGCCGTTTGCGGGGAGGGGCTGAGGTCGGATGACCGGACTGAGGGCGAGGGGGGCGGGCGGGTGTGTGGTCAGGAGGGAAAGCTGGGCCGTGTCGGGTGAGCTTGCGGGTGAGGGCGGGGTTGTGCGGGTTGGGCGGAGAGGTGTGGACGCGGGTCGGAAGCTTGGAGTGGGGCGGCATGTAGGGCTGGGAGGCGGGGTCTGGATGGTCGAGGTTCGGGGCCGGAGTCGGGCTGTAAGTCCGGTAGGAAGCTGGAGTAAGGTGCTTGGCCGGAGCGTTGTGCGTCGGAGCTGGACGGGGCAGAGCTGTACTGGTCGAGATTCGGAGCGGCTGAAAGGCCTCGATTAGGAAGGTGAGTAATTTGGCCGCCGGTCGTCGGAGCAGGCTAATGAATTACAGTAGAAGGCGAGAGAAGAGAGAGAGAGAGAGAGAGAGAGAGAGAGGAGAGAGAGAGTGAGAGACATCGGAGAGGAGAGAGAGAGAGAGAAAAAGTCAAATTTATCCATTATATGCATAAAAAGCTATTACAGAGATTAATTCTATTTATAGCCACAAATGAGGACTGTTAGTCCTAATACAAGTTAACGGCTCTATTGATCCACGTGGCTGCTGTGCTGTATTGGGAAAACGCATTGAATCTCCTTCTGCCAGGTGTCACTGGATGTATGAGTTTTGCTTTTAATATCCGCGGATGAGATCATTGCAGGTGTTGGCTCTGTAATACTGCTGGGCTTGATGCAAACACGTGGCGAGATCCTAACAATACTTCCTTGTTTAAAAGGAGACGATGTCCTCATCGTTCTTATTCTGCTCATCGCGAAGTTAGGGTTTCGCCATGGAAAGGACGGCGTGCCGATGATGTGCGGAGAAGAAGAAACTGTTTGCTGGAGGCGGGAAAGGAGACTACTGGCGAAGTCATGCCCTCCTCTTGGAGAAGCTAAGTGCGGGTCTGGAGTGAGCGGTAACTTCTTCATTTTTCTTCTGTGGTAGGTTTTGTGATGGTCGGCGAGTTCGTTGAGAGCGTTGGCGGCGTTGAGTCCAATTAGTTGGTAACAGATCTCTAAGATCTGCTTCGGTAGTGTTGGAAATTAGTTCCTGTGCTGCTTGTTGTAGATCTAGAGGGAGAGTGTCCAAATCTTCCCAGGAACTGTCTTCGGGTGGCAGATCTTGCCACTGGACTAGCCCTTGCTGGACCAGCAGGTTGTTGCGAATAATCTGCCGTAAGCTGACCACAGCAAAAGGGACATGTATAGGCATGTTGTTGTGGTGTTGCTTTGGTAAGGGCGTAACTAGCTTTGTATCGCGTCCGTTGTATGCTTTCAGTAGCGAGATGTGAAAAACTGGATGTATCTTGCAGTCTTCCGGTAGTCGGAGCCTGTAAGCTGTAGCTCCCACGACTTCCACGATTTGGAAGGGTCCGTAATAACGGAGCGCTAGCTTCCTGGAGCTCATTCGGTGCAGTGTGAGTTGCCGGTAGGGGTGTAATTTCAATAACACCCAATCGTTTACTTGAAGAGTCTTTTCTGTTCTGTGCTTATCTGCAAATGTCTTCATGCGATTCTGAGATTGCTGTAGATTTTCCTTTAGCTGGTGAATAATTGCATCCCTGGTTTGTAAAGTCAGCTCCACTGCTTCGTTCTTGGTGCTCCCTGCACAGTAGGAAAGAAGCCCAGGGGGTGGTCGACCGAACATGGCCTCAAATGGGGTCATGCCGATCGATGTATTTAGTGTTGTATTGTAATGAAATTCTGCAAAGCTTAAATAAGAAAACCATTTTTTTGGGTGATTATGAGTGAACATTCGAAGATATTGCTGTAGGCTCCTATTAGTACGTTCGGTCAACCCGTCCGTTTGTGGGTGATAGGCCGAACTGTAGTGTAATTTGGTGCCTTGCAAGGAGAACAAATCTGTCCAGAAGTTGCTTAGGAAGACCGAATCTCGGTCACTAATTATCGATGTTGGTAGTCCGTGAAGTTTCCCTACAGATTCCCAAAATGCCGTAGCAGCATTTGGAGCAGTGAGTGGTGGAATCAAGGCCGCAAAATGTGCGGCACGTGTTAATCTATCTACAATTACCATAATTATAGTATATTGGTTTGATTTTGGTAATTGGATTATAAAATCCATTGTCAGGTCAGCCCAAATAAGAGAAGGAATAGGCAAGGGCTGTAATAGGCCATACGGCAAGTGATTACTTGGTTTGGCCTTTTGACAGGTGTCGCATTGGTTAATATATTCTGTTACTTGTTGTTTCATATTATGCCAGTGAAAATTGTTCCTAATTCGATGCATTGTTGCTCTAATCCCGGAATGCCCTCCAAAGAGGGTGTCATGTGAATGTGAGATAATTTTATGAATAATAGGCGAGTCAGTTGGTATGAATAGTCGTTGCTTATAAAATACCTTGTTTCCTCTGTGCGTCCACTCAGGTCTGGAATGTGGGTTAGCCTGTATTTCCCCCAACAATTGTTGGGTGAATTGGTCAGTGGTATAAGCTTGTTCTAAGCCTTGTAATAACTGAGAATCGGGGTTTGAAATGGACAGTGTATTCAGCTGTCCCGAGTCCGATTGTAGTGGTAATGATTCCATTGTGGTGTTGACTGTGTGTTCCGAACAAGAGCGCGATAATGAATCCGCCACCACATTATTCTTGCCCGGTTTATATTTAATGGTGTAGTTGTACCCGATAAGTTTTGCTAGGAACATTTGTTGTTCTGGGGTATGCAGGTCTTGGGTAAGTAGGTTGTGCAAGCTTTTGTGATCTGTTAAAATCTGAAACTGATGTCCCAGTAAGTATTGCCTCCACTTAGTAACGGCTGAAGTGACAGCGTACATTTCTCGTACGTATGTCGACTTCCTTTGCATAAGTGGAGTTAATTTCTTACTGAAAATGCAATGGGGTTGGTGTTTTGAAGTAATACTGCGCCTATCCTATGCCTGATGCATCAGTTTCGATAGTAAATGGTTCAGAAAAATTTGGTAAGATTAATATGGGTTTGGATATTAAGGCCTGTTTTAATGTGTCGAATGCTAACTGGGTGTGGTCGTCCCAAAGGAAATTGTTCTTTTTTAATAGGTCTGATAATGGTGCCGCGATTATGGAAAAATTTTTAATAAATTTGCGATAAAACCCGGATAAACCTAAGAAGGCTCGAACTTCTTTTTGGGTTTTTGGTGTAGAGTAAGCCTCGATTGCTTGGATGTTGGCGTGGTTAGGAAATACCGTTCCTTGGTAATACAATGGCCTAAAAATTCAATTTCCTCTTGGAAAAAAAAACATTTTGAAAGTTTTATTTTGAGGACATTGTCTGTTAATGTTTGAAAAACTGTCTTGAGATGAGAAAGGTGGTCTTGTTCTGTTACACTAAACACGAGTATGTCATCAAAGAAGACGACAATGAACTGGCGTAAATAGGGTCGGAATATGGAATTCATGAGAGATTGAAAAGTAGAAGGGGCATTTGTAAGGCCAAATGGCATTACCGTAAACTCGAAATGCCCGGTGTGTTCGAAAAGCCGTTTTGTGAATATCCTGTTCCGTCATTCTGATTTGGTGATACCCGGATCTCAAATCTAATTTTGTGAAAAAACGTGCGTGAAATAATTCATCAAGTAGTTCGTCAATGGTTGGTATCGGGAATCGGTCTTTAATGGTGATATTGTTCAAAACCCGGTAATCCACACAAAAACGCCAAGAGCCATCTTTTTTTTAACTAAAATTACAGGGGAGCTGAAGCTTGATGTACTCGGTCTTATGAGCCCGGCTGTGAGCATTTCAATAACTAATTTTTCTATTTCATTTTTTTGATAATGAGGATATCGGTATGGTTTTACGTTAACAGGCTTCGAGTTTGGGAGCAGGGGAATGGTATGATCGATAGGGCGTTTGGGTGGAAGAGTATTGTGTTCCTGAAATAAATCCTATAGGCCTCTAATAAGCGGAGACACTGTGGGGGTAATTTTTGATCAAACTGATGTTCGATGGCGTCGGGATGGTGACTGTTGGTGGCTAAGATGCACAGGGCAGATGCTTGTAAGGACATCAAACGAGCAACCTGCGATGATGAAACCTCCATCTCAGGGCCAAAATGTTGTCCCTGTAGCGTGACCGGGCCATGATCCGAGACATAGGATATTGTTAAGGTTGAGTAATCGGTGGTAACGGGGCCAAGGGACCGTAGCCACCGTACTCCCAATACAATATCTGCACCATGGAGTGCAAGAACATAAAGCTGGACTGTATAAACGTTGGTTTGAATGAGCAGGGTGATGCTTACACATTTGCCTGTGCATAAGACTGACATACCATTGCCCATAAAAACTTTAAATGGTTGGATGGCTAAAATGGTAAGGAGAAATTTGGCGATTCGTTCGGAAATAAAATCGTGAGAGCTCCCGCTGTCGATTAAGGTGTGGAGGGGATGGTTGTGTACGTAAGAGAGGACCCTAAGACAATTACCGATGGGTTCTCCTGTAAGCGCGTATAAACAAACCGAGGCGTTGTGATCAACAGCTTCCTGAATAGGGGCGTCAGGATTTGTCCGGGTCATCAGGTTCATCGGTACCTTGAAAATACAAAAGTGTGCCTGTGCCTTTACAACGATGGCCGTAGGTGTACTTGTCGTTACAAGTGTAGCATAGTCCTTGATCACGACGGCGTTGGCGCTCGGCAGCTGAAAGACGGCGGATAGGGTACTTGGGTGGAAATGGCGGTTTAGGGTCAGTTGTGGTAGAAGGAAGTGGGTGCCATTGGAGGCGAGGAATTTGAGGGAAATAGGCGGGGTCGTTGAGTGTCGGAGCGTGGTCGGGAAGGGTGACTATTGGAAGCGTCAACTTCGTGGTCTTCGACCATGCGAGCTAGTGCGTAGGCATCGTGAAGATCTACTGGGCGTTGCATTTTAACAGTACTACGAATATGTGGTTTAAGTCCCGAGACAAATGTGCTTTTTATAAATCCCGGGGTAAGCCCAGGGACTCGAGTTAATAATTCCTCAAACTGACTCTTATAATCTAGGACTGTCGTTAGTTGGGTAAGTTTGGTGAGTGCTTCGGCGGGGTCATCGTAGGCCGAGGGACCAAAGCGTTTTTGAAGAGCTTCCACGAAATAAGGAAAAGTAAGAGTCGGCGTATCCCGCAAGGTAGCTTGGTACCAGCGGGAAGCGGGTCGATCAAGATGACATGCGGCTATTAAAAGAAAGTCGCGTGGATTCGTATTATGAAATTGAAAGTATAAATGCAGGTTATAAAGCCAATCCGTAGGATCGCCATCGCTAAATCTAGGACACTGAAATTTAAAATCAGATTGGAACGAAACGACCTGGGTAGTAGGATTGTTGGGCGAATGTCCCAGAACACCTTGAGTTATGGAGGATTGACCGTAGTCCATCTGTGGCGAGCGGGTATGCAGCAGGTCAATGGACTGTTGCATCTGGGCGAATTGGTGCATCATGTCAGCCCGTAATGTAGCAATCTGATCTGTGGCATCTGTCCGGGTACCGACTGATGTTTGCACCAAGAAGGCTTCTTTGGAATGGAGGTCTTCACGCAACTCATTATAGAGGGTTGCCCGTGTTTCTTGATCAGCGTGGAATGCCTTCTGGAGCTCAAGAAATTGAGCGTGATGATCTTTGGAACGGGTGTTGTCGGCCATTTGTGGTGGGGAGGCGAGATCAAAGAAACGAGAGCACCAAATGTAAGGGCCTCGATTAGGAAGGTGAGTAATTTGGCCGCGGTCGTCGGAGCAGGCTAATGAATTACAGGTAGAAGTGCGAGAGAAAGAGAGAGAGAGAGAGAGAGAGGAGAGAGAGAGTGAGAGACATCGGAGAGGAGAGAGAGAGAGAGAGAGAAAGTCAAATTTATCCATTATATGCATAAAAAAGCTATTACAGAGATTAATTCTATTTATAGCCACAAATGAGGACTGTTAGTCCTAATACAAGTTAACGGCTCTATTGATCCACGTGGCTGCTGTGCGTATTGGGAAAACGCATGAATCTCCTTCTGCCAGGTGTCACTGATGTATGAGTTTTATGCGGAGAGAATGCATCCGCGGGATGAGATGGCAGATCCAAGGTGCTGTCGGGGGATGTCGCGGGCTTGATGCAAACGTGGCGAGATCCTAACAGCGGCGTTGTGCGGGCCGGAGCGGTGTGGGTGGGCGGAGCTCGGTGGGGCAGATCTGGGTGGGGCGGCGGGAAGGAGCGTTCCCTCTGATACCAAGTTGTTCTGTGCCCGGGATTGCGAGTGTGTGCGCGGGAAAGAGGAGAAGTCCTCAAGAGAGGAGAGAGAGCTCTGATGAGATATGGCGGCGGGAAGGCGTGCGGCGTCGATTCGGCGGAGAGGCGGAGCGCGGATCGCGCGATACGCGTCCTGGAGCGGCGACTAGGGCAACCCTGGTTCGGACCGTGGATATCGGGAAGAATTAGAGAGAGAGAGAGAGAACTAGAGAGATAAAATAGGGAAAATTAAAGATAAATTACTTCTTGCTTACTTGTCTTGACCACACACACACATAGTTCATAAAAGTGCCCCCTCCTTGGGCGTAGACATGGAGCATCGATTACACCTACAAAATATAAAGTAGACTAGATAAATAGTTCACGACATGCGCGACCAGGGCGGGACCAAGGCGGGACCGTAACAAATTCATAAAGTCGACTCTAAATAGTTAGGATAAGGAAAAGGGTAAAGACAATGGTTCTCCAATAGTTGATAGATGATCATACTTTAAATTGCCCAACGTATTGTAATAATCTTAATGCATCTAAACAAAGAGATTAGGGTTCTTAAGGATGAGTTCACCTGAAAATGGAGTCAACTTGTTGAATGAATAACAAGGATATACTCCACCTATTGCTCTATGAAAAAATAACAAATTGACATTTTAAGTTTCCATTGCATGTTGGTATTCAAAGCCCTTATCAATTGCTTCAAATGTTTATCATGTGTGTTCAGTCAATTATGTCAAGGAAATCTAGATTTACCAATTAACCCATATTTGGCAAACTTATCTTTTGGATAATCACATATCTAGGTGCCAAATTTTCTTAAAATCCAAAAAACTTACACCTCTTACATCTGCAAGACTCTTCAAATAAAATACATGTACTTTGAATATCACCTAAATATTATTGATTCTAAATCGACTCAATCTCTTTTTTGTTCTTCATAATGTAGTCTTGAGTGCTTGTTAGTAAACTTTTTCCTTTAAGCACATGATTTCCCTTCATTATACTAGGACAATGGTTCCTAACCCAAAAAAACCATTTTACTTTTTTAAGCCAAATAAAGCTAATTAGTTGAAATTTCATAATAAGTTCATAAATGAACCAAATTATATTAACATAGGGGCCGCCCTATTTTTGTAAAAAGCTCCATAGTGTGTTGTGGAGGATACACGTGGTAAATTCATCATTTTATACAAAAATGTCTATTTGAAAGGTAAACAATAATTTTTAAGAAAAGCATATCTTTAAAGTTAGATGAAAGGACCAACTAACAAAAATAATTTAAAGAAATTTGTTTCAAACTCACCCGCCCTCTTTCTCTCCTCCTTCCATGGTTTTTGAAGAGGCATGGGATTAGAAAACTAACCCTCTCTCACTCACTTCCATTCTCTATTTTTCTAATTCTCCACTAAAAAGAAGGCTAAAGAGGAGTTAAGGCCAAAAAAGTAGCATCATTGAACAACAAAATCAAAAAGACAGGACCTAATTTTGGAATATCATTGATGCAAAGGACACATAAGAAACCAAGTTAGGTGGCTTTAGTGCAAAACACACTAATCCACGTAGCAATGGAAACATGATGGACCTATAATTAAAAAACTATCCTAAAATATTTTAACCGCTTCAACAAGAAAATTTCATGGAATAGGACTACAACATTGAGAATAGATACACTAAAAGATGCATTCTTTTGCAAGCAGAAACATAAAAGCTCAAGAACAAACCACATCAAATTCATTTAACCATTGTATAGACTAAAAAGCAATTAACTTCTTCTCCTCTCGTGGAATATAAAGAATAATATAAATGAACAATTAAATCAGAAACACACCTTAGATGCCAATTCCAATGATTTTATGTACAGCTGATTGTCTGGATCCTGCAAGAAGCCTGGCTTCAGTTTTTTGCTTGAAAATGAGACAAAACTGTAACTAAAATAACCAGGTGGATATAAATACCTCATCCAGTGCCTGCTGGAAGCACTGCATTGCCCTCGTAAAATAAGGCTTGGCATCCTCAAGATCTTCCGTGA
This sequence comes from Platanthera guangdongensis, assembly GCA_039583875.1. Lineage (NCBI taxonomy): Eukaryota > Viridiplantae > Streptophyta > Magnoliopsida > Asparagales > Orchidaceae > Platanthera > Platanthera guangdongensis. The sequence continues at coordinate 13,487,923 of CM077157.1, read as the reverse complement.
GGAACGCTAGAGAAGTTTGTGCATTTCCCAAAGACCAAATGGCATCATGCTTCTTGGGATTAATCTCCAAAGCTTCCTCCAACTTAGAAACAGCGTCTGAAGCAGTATCCATTAATATAAATGCAACGGGCAGATTGAAGTGAAAAACACTAGACTGCCCTTCATCGGTGAGAAAATCAATTACCTTTGACGAATTTTATCGAGTCGGATCGAGATTGGAACTGCGACAACTCAATTAGCACTCCTGCCCAACTCGTGAGATTCTAAAACAACAAGCAGAAAGTAAATAAAAACTGAAATGAAGGAAGAGTTACTACTAAGAAACAGAAATTTTGATGAGAATCGAGTATAGAAGATCAGAAAGGGTGAAGAATCAAAAAAATAAAGCAATCGGGGGTCACATCGGCATCAAGGGGATTCTTGGCGTAGACGGCCTCGGCGTTCTTGCGAGCGTGCTCGTAGAAGAGGATGCGATCGAAGTCTTGCTGACCTAAATCCATGTCCATGGCTTTCAGTGGGGTCTTGGGAGGCCGGGGACAGAGGCGCCCCTCATTTCCAACATTTTCGCCATTATAATATAAGGCAGCGTTTCCTTCGGCGTAGAGGCGCCCCTGTTTGTTAAGTGTTTCTTAAGGAATGATGGTTTAACCCATGCGTTTATGACCGTCACCATCTAGCCAAACAGGCATTTGACTTTGAAATGGGAGTTGGCAGTTCGATCCCAACTAAGCTTTTATTTTAATTTGTTTTATATTTTCTTATTGTATCTATTATTTAGTCTCACATCGTGAATTTGAGAAGTTTTTTCTGATTTAAATAATAAGACAGTGTAAAGTATTGTATGAAAATTGATAGTGGGATAGCTATGCATTGCGGGTTGGGGTACACCGAGCCAGCTATATTCAATGTGGGTGGTTCATACCGGGCGGATTATATTGTCGAGTTTTGGCTTTTTTTCATAAAACATAAGGTAAAATCGTAATTTCTCATTGTAGGGCCGGACCATACTATGTTAGGTTTAGGGATCCTATAAAAATTTATACGGATGGTCATGTTTCGTTTGCAGTAGCGGACGCAGAACCTTTTTTTCATGGTGGGGGACTTAAAATTGTTTGATTCATACTATTATACCACGCCTAATACTATTTTTTTGAACATTAGGGTATTAGGCACGGTTATACCGTGCCTAATACTATAACTTTTTTTAAGAATATGATATTAGCCACGGTTTAAACCGTGACTAATACAGCTAATTTTTTAAAAAATAGGGTATTAGCCACGATTTATGTTTTAAGCCGTGACTAATATAAGTAATTTCTTTAAAATGAGGTATTAGCCTTTATATCGTGGCTAATACTGTTAATTTTTTAAAAATAGAATATTCGCCACGATTTAAACCGTGATAAATAATATTAAATTTAAAAAAAAATGAGTGTGGCGGCCGCCCACACTCGTCCCAAGATGGATCCGCCCATGTTCGCTTGTATGATCAAACGGTTGAGATGTTATGATCTAACTAAATTGGGTGGTCCATATTTCTATATATAGACGGGTAAAATGAGAAAGCTCAATGTTTAATCAAAGTCGGGTTCATCATTTTAATATATTATAGATATATAAATAATTTTGACTCATAAATATTTAATTTTGATATTTTTCATCCCCAAAGTTTTAATATTGGTGTTTTGAATCCTAAATATTCAATTTGGAGAATTTAAAATGCCAAAATTAAGATATTGGATCGCGAAATGCGTCAAAAATAAATATTTATGATTTAATATGCAAAAATCTCTTAGGTGAAAAGTGCTTAGTGTCAAAAGTTTGTATTATTATCATAAGTTTATTGTAGCTCACTAGGGTTTTTTAGGTCAGGCTGCTTGTGTAAAATCCACAAGCCGGATCTAGCTAGATCGCACATACGTGTCACAAATTTGGGTATGGTTACTAGTCGAGTGGACCTCGTGCTGCTCCATTAACGGGCTACTTACTATTTTGTTGACACTACTAGGATTCCACTCTTATTAGGGTTCTGTTTGTCATGACGGTGACGATCGTGAATGTGGTGATCATCGTTAGTCGACCTCGTGTCTTGCATACATCGGCACGCAGGTCGATCACACATGAACAATAAAGTAAACGGGTAATTTGCTTTGGCCTTCAAGGGCCAGCATAGCAATCATGGGCTCCACCCCTCTATTTCCCACTTGACTCGGCTGCACCTGCATGAAACATTCCACAATAATGGTGGCAAATAATAGCAACAGTCAGCATTAGCTGTGTACAACCCCGTATTCGCAGAGTAGGGTCCCCTCGGCAGGCGCAAGACCAGCTTTGTATTTTTAAGCTTTGGAGTGCTTTGACACTCTTGGTGGCCAATTTAGGCCTAGCTCTTGAAATATACAAATAGGGGAAGGAAAAATCTGCCTCCCCTCCTTCTTTTTTCTAAGAGTGGCGGGTGCTGCAAGTTGGCTGAAACTCGCCCCCGGCTGGCTAAGTGTGAAGTGGGAGCAGCGGGACCGGACGGAGACCTCTCCCCCCTTCTTTGCAGCCTGGCGGGGCGAGACGGCCGGAGGCCGGGGTCTCGCCCCTGCCCCGCGGCCTGGCGGGGCGAGACCGGCGGGGGCCGGGGTCACGCCCCTGCCCAGCGGCCTGGCGGGGCGAGACCGGCCGGAGGCCGGGGTCTCGCCCCTGCCCCGCGGCCTGGCGGGGCGAGACCGGCCGGGGGCCGGGGTCACGCCCTTGCCCAGCGGCCTGGCGGGGCGAGACCGGTCGGGGGCGGGGTCTCGCCCCTGCCCCGCGACCTGGCGGGGAGACACCGGCCGGGGCGGGTCTCGCTCCTGCCCCGCGGTCTGGCGGGGCGAGACCGGCAGAGGGGCCGGGATCTCGCCCCTGCCCCGCGGCCTGGCGGGGCGAGACCGGCAGAGGGGCCGGATCTCGCCCCTGCCCCGCGGCCTGGCGGGGCGAGACCGGCAGAGGGGCCGGGATCTCGCCCCTGCCCCGCGGCCTGGCGGGGCGAGACCGGCAGAGGGGCCGGGATCTCGCCCCCCTGCCGCGGCCTGGCGGGGCGAGACCGGCAGAGGGGCCGGGATCTCGCCCCTGCCCCGCGGCCTGGCGGGGCGAGACCGGCAGAGGGGCCGGGATCTCGCCCCTGCCCCGCGGCCTGGCGGGGCGAGACCGGCAGAGGGGTCGGGATCTCTCCTGCCCCGCGGCCTGGCGGGGCGAGACCAGCCGGAGGCCGCGGTCTCGCCCCTGCCCCGCGGCCTGGCAGGGCGAGACCGGCCGGAGGCCGGGGTCTCGCCCCTGCTCCTTGCTCCCCAGTTCTTTGGGGGTCACCTGCTCGTCTCGGGTGCCCAGGGAGGTGGGGGGTATGGCTCCTCCCGCCCTTGGACCTCTTTTGACCATGTCTTTATCGTTGTACCCCTGGGGGTGGAATTACCTCTTTACCCCCAGTGTGGGCGTTTCTATTAGCCCAAGGCCTATTTGGCATGAGGGTATTGTTGACATTTTGGTTCATGAGATTGAGAAAACTATAAATAGACCCTTAGGGGTGCCTTGGAGAGCATTGGATTTGAGCCATAGAAACCCCTTTGCTTTCTTCCTCCAAGGCACCTAACTCAGCATTGGCTAGGGAGGGGGAGACTTCAAAGGTCTTCCGGGTGTGAGGTGGGACCTCCGTGCTAGATCCGAGGGTCTGTTCCTAGTTTCCCAAGTCTTTGGTCTGTGACGTTCCCCCGAGTGTAGTAGGTGTGAGGTCACCCCTCTTTTGGGACCCCGAATTCCACAGAGGTCAATTTTGGCTTCAACACTTTTGGTGCGGTGAGCGTGGAGAGTTACCAGCACAGAAGATCTCAGTAGAGTGTCATGACTAGAGGTCAGGGAGGTAGTGATGATCTCGGCGAGCTCCCCAGCCTAGGACCATTTGTGGGGAGGCAAGAGTTAATGGCCTCCATCCAGGGCATCATGGGGATGCTGCGAAGCATTGCTTCTCAGTGTGGCAGCTTCACCCCGACCCCCAGGAGCTAGCTCCCCCCCCCTCGATGAGATGACCCCAACATTGGGAGAAGGAAGTGTACCAGGAAGAAGTCCCGAGAAGGAGACGATGGGAGATGGGGTCGAGCGAGACCTCACCGGCCGGGAGTTGTTCTCCAGCCCGGTGAGTGCCAGCCTCCCAAGCGAGCAGATCGCGCGAGTAGAGGTGGCGAGACCACCCCTCCGTGGGTCACCCTTCAGCGAGCTGATCATCTAAGCTCCCGTTCCCGAGGGCTTCAGAGAGCCCGACATGGCTTACTATACCGGGAAGGATGACCCCGTCCAGCACCTATAGTGGTTCGAGGATGCCGTCTCCATCAAGCCAATGACGGATGCCTTCAAGTGTTGCCTCTTTACGATCACGTTGAAGGAGAAGGCAAGGGACTGGTTTCATCAACTCCCTTCGAGGTCGATCTATGGGTTCGAGGACTTGAGCCAGAGCTTTCAGCTTCGCTTCTCCACCTCCAAGAAGTGGAAGAAGAGTCTTGAGTCCATCTTCCTGATAAAGGCAGGGGGCTGAGGAGTCGTTGGCCCATTACGTTGACAGGTTCCAAGAGGAGATCTTGGATGTCCAGGAGATGTCAAGGTATGCCCTCCAGATGGCCTTCACGGTAGGGTTGCGCGAGGGGTTCTTCAAGATGATCCTGACTCGAAAGGCCCCTTTCCTTTGAGGAACTGATGGAAAGGGTGGCCGAGGAGATAGCCATGGAGGCGGCCAACCCGGTATTTGTCAAGAAGTTGACGAAGCTATCAGAGATGGAGTCGAAGGAGCAAGGTGGCTCAAGGCATCAGGAAGGAAGAAGAAGAGAGGATCAGAGAGCTCAGGGGTTCCAGGGACAGGAGGGTCTGGAACCAGGATGGAGGCAACAGGGAGGACCTGCCCAGGGTCCAGGAAGAGCTCGCATCCAGGGCGGAGGAAACTTTCATGTGGGCCACGGGAGGTTCAACTTCCAGAGGCAAGCTCCAAGACAGCTCTTACCCCCGTCGCAGCAAGCCTTAGCGATAGGAGGGGGAAGAGGTAACAAGAGAGAATGCTCAGCCCGTCGAAGGAGGGGAGGAGCACTACCGTACTGTGACTTCCACCAGTTAGAGGGGCACGCCACGGCTACCTGCCCCGAGTTCCTAGAGGTGAGGGAGGCGAGAGGCCCTGCCCAGCCGCAGCCGCCAGTGCGGGTTGAGGAGGTTCTACCCAGAGAAGGGGGGATGGCGTGTGTGAAGATCGGGTCGACGTGTGAACCCGAGGAGGTATTGGAGTGATCCACGGTGGAGTGGGGATTGAAGCTACTCAGAAGGCAAGCCTCCATGTCATGTACCGACGGAGCGTCGCCTTAACATCCCAGACGGTCCCGCTGTCAGGCTCTCACTAGCTAGCAGGGTCGGTGATACCTCTCGTGGATGCCCAGTTCTCTTTGCTCCGAGATGGTCCTGCTGCCCAGGCTCTCACTAGCTGGGCAGGGCCGGCGGTACCTCTTGTAGATGCCCAGTTTCCCTTTGCTCTGAGATGGTCTCGCTGCCCAGGCTCTCACTAGCTGGGCAGGGCTGGTGGTACCTCTCGTGGAGGCCAAGTGTTTTTTACCCCGAGGTCGTCTCGTCACCCAGACTCCCATTAGCTGGCATGACAGGTTGACCCCTCGAGGAGGCCAAGTGTTTTTTACCCCGAGGCCGTCTCGTCACCCAGACTCCCATTAGCTGGAATGATAGGTTGACTCCTCTGGGAGGGGACAAGTAGTTTTCGGCTCTAAAAAGGCCACTCAGTGAATACGTTGGGTTGGATATTTCTTTCCGAGCGTGGAACTCGCTCTAAAAGAGCGGGGATCGTGTATAACCATGTATTCGTAGAGTAGGGTCCCCTCGGTAGGCGCAAGACCAGCTTTATATTTTTAAATTTTTGGAGTGGTTTGGCACTCTTGGTGGCCAGTTTAGGCCTAACTCTTGGAATATACTAATAGGGGGAGGAAAAATCTGCCTCCTCCCTTCTTTTTTCTAAGAGGGGCGGGTGTGGCAAGTTGGACGACACCTGCCCCCGGTGGCTAAGTGCGAGGTGGGAGCAGCGGGACAGGACGAAGACCTCTCACCCCTGCTCCGCAGCCTGGTGGGGCAAGACCGGCCGAAGGCCGGAGTCTCGCCCCTGCTCCGCAGCCTGGTGGGGCAAGACCGGCCGAAGGCCGGAGTCTCGTCCCTGCCCCGCGGCCTGGCGGGGCAAGACCGGTCGAAGGCCGGAGTCTCGCCCCTGCCCCGCGGCCTGGCGGGGCAAGACCGGTCGCAGGCCGGAGTCTCGCCCCTGCCCCGCGGCCTGGCGGGGCAAGACCGGTCGGAGGCCGGGGTCTCGCCCCTACCCCGCGGCCTGGCGGGACAAGACCGGTCGGGGGCCGAAATCTCGCCCCTGCCTTGCGGCCTGGCGGGGCGAGACCGGTCGGGAGCCGGGGTCTCCCCCCTGCTCCGCGGCCTGCCGCGGCCGGGCGGGGCGAGACCGGCCGGGGGCCTGGGTCTCGCCCCTGCTCCACGGCCTGCCGCGGCCTGGCGGGGCTAGACCGGCCGGGGGTCGGGGTCTCGCCCCTGCTCCGCGGCCTGGCGGGGCGAGACCGGCCGGAGGCCGGGGTCTCGCCCCTGCCCCACGGCCTAGCGGGGCCAGACCGGCAGAGTGGCCGGGATCTCACCCCTATCCCGTGGCCTGGCGGGGCGAGACCGACAGAGGGGTCTGGATCTCGCCCCTGCCCCGCGGCCTGGCGGGGCGAGAGCGGCAGAGGGGTCGGGATCTCGCCCCTGCCCCGCGGCCTGGCGGGGCGAGACCAGCCGGAGGCCGCAGTCTCGCCCCTGCCCCGCGGCCTGGCAGGGCGAGACCGGCCGGAGGCCACGGTCTCGCCCCTGCTCCCTGCTCCCCAGTTCTTCGGGGGTCATATGCTCGTCTCGGGTGCCCAGGGAGGTTGGGGGGGGGGGTATGGCTCCTCCCGCCCTTGGACCTCTTTTGACCATGCTTTTACCGTTGTACCCCTGAGGGTGGAATTACCTCTTTACCCCCCGGTGTGGGCATTTTCTATTGGCCCAAGGCCTATTTTGCATAGGGGTATTGTTGACATTTTGGTCCATCGGATTGGGAAAACTATAAATAGACCCTTAGGGGTGCCTTGGAGAGCATTGGATTTGAGTCACAGAAACTCCTTTGCTTTCTTCCTCCAAGGCACCTAGCTCAGCATTGGCTAGGGAGGAGGAGACTTCAAAGGTCTTCCGGGTGTGAGGTGGGACCTCCGCGCTAGAGCCGAGGGTCTGTTCCTAGTTTCCCAAGTCTTTGGTCTGTGACGTTCCCCCGAGTGTAGTAGGTGTGAGGTCACCCCTCTTTTGAGACCCCAAACTCCACAGAGGTCAATTTTGGCTTCAACAAGCTGACCAAATTATAACGACCTCACCCCTCACTCGGGTGGCGGTGCTCCTTCCCTGCAGGTATTAGTATAATCAAATATTGGTATCCAGAACGTGCAACTTAAGCACTGTTCACCACAGACATTAGCACTGTCGGTCACACGCCCCGTGCACTCAGGGCACATTATCAGTGTACCGGAATTTTGAGGGTCCTACCTCCGTTCTCAGCGACGGTTAGCATAACTTGAGCATTCTCTAGTCTTTCAGGGCCGAAGCTAAAGACTCGCTTCTATGGATACGACAAAGTCACGGTGATACCTCAGATACACTCATTCACTCACTCCAATTCGAACGGCATAGGGCTGGGTGCAGTTCAGCTCTTTACCGTTGCTCAAATTATCGGACACAACAAACCACAATGCGGGTTAGCCTCCCCTTTCTCATACACAATCATACATAACTCTGTTATGTTCCAAGGCTGGTACTCATGACCACCTAAGCTGGGCTACATAAGCTCTTAGCTATCATATGCTGGCCCCCAGGTCTTCAAGAGACGGGCCTCAACAAATGGCCCCCAGTTCTTCAAGAGACAGACCTCACAATCAATTAGGGCTGAGCATATTATACGAAACTCGAAAGTCGCTCGAAAATCGTTCGAAAATTGAGCCGAATCAGGATCGGTTAAAATTGATTCGACTCAATTTGAGTCGATTCAATTTGACTCGAATCTGATTTCGAGTCGATTTCGAGTCAGCACTGAATCGCTCGAAATATGATTCGAATCAACTTGAATTAATTAAAAAAATTGTGTATTTATTAATATATTCCTATTTTAATATTAAAAATAACAAAATTTAAACCTAAATAAAAAATGAAGGCTTTAAGTGTTTCATTTGCTAAATTTATAGGTTTCACAATTATGTTGAATGCATGCGCCCAAAAATTTCTCATTCCATGCTATGCCAACTATGTTTCAGTTTCATGTTTCTAGAATGTACTAGAAGCTACATGGGAAATGATCCTTGGTGCATAAACATATATTTCATTATATGAACATTGGAACTTTCTTCAGTCCTGGCCACCGTACCGACCGTGTGTTTTTCACCTCAATTGTGGATTTTCCACGCCATCAAGTTTACGTCTCAGCATCTAGTTAATCCTTGATTGTTGGCATGCTGCTCACGTGCTACGACGGATGTGTAGGATCTGTCTAACAAGAGTGCCGCACGATTCCGAATATATAAATATATTTTTCATATGACAGGATTAAAGGCTAGGTCTAAGCATTCTAATTTCAGTCGATGCAGTTCATCACTAACTGCAGCTTACGTATCATCTCTCCATGGGACCACTGCAGATTCAAACCCAAGAATAATATATGAATCATTAACTTTTCACAAGCTGCTACGTACACCTAAAACCTTATACATCTCATGGAAAGCTGAAAAGGAAGAAGATAGAATTAAGCATGTAAAAATGGTGGAAAACAATGGCGTATGCATGTGCTTCTGCCCGCCATTAATACCCCCGTTGAAGCTTTTTTAAACGATTCTGGATGGGCCGGCTGGGAATTGAAGGAAGTCGTGCGAAACTCCGTGTCTTTGCAGCAAGTGCTTGATCCGTATGTTAAGGAAGACAGTGGTATTAAACTGTTAATTGTATATGAATCTTGTGCAAGCACTCGTCGTGCTTACGCACTCGGGCCTTTTAGGTATGTTTGGGAGGGCTTTTTTTTTTCTCTTTTTTGTTTTCTGGAAAACACTACCGTCCATAATATTGTGTTTGTTTTAGGGACGAGTGACTTTTTAAAAGGTCAAAATAACTCCTTTTGGATGAGGAGCATTTTCCATTGATACAAAAAAAAACAAAATATTATGAATAGTAGAAAACGGAAAGGAGTAAAAAAGCTCTCTCAAACGGGATAATTTGTCTCCACTTGAATGCTGCGTTTATGCGCTGTTTGTTTTGGCGGTGAAAGTTGAAGCATGCATTGTTAATTGAGCGGTGGGAAATGAAAGGGTACATGGCTGCAGTGTACTCAAAAAGAACCTAAATTTGAATTGGTTGAGTTCACTCTTATCCCTCCAGCATGGTCGTTGGACATTCAACTACCATCGAGTCTGTTGGGGTTGTGGAACACTTCCGGTCCTCTTGTTCTCACACCGGGTTCGCCCACGTGAGCTTAGAGGAATCGAAGTGTGATCCCCCTCGACATCTCCGGGACCCACGACAGCGGGGGTCCGGGGGCGGCAGCCCCCGGCGGAGGTCCCGCTGTCCGGACAGCGGGCAGGGGTCCAGGGGACAGCGTCCCGGTGGGGGCTCGGGGGCAACGCCCCCGGACCAAATTTTTCTGATGGGATTTTTTTTGGATCGGCGATGGTCGAAGCTGTGGTTCGACGATCGACGATCGTCGACCGGCCTTTGGTTCGACGATCGACGATCGTCGACCGGCCCTTTGGTTCGACGATCGACGATCGTCGACCGGCCTTTTGGGTCGACGATCGGGGTCGCGATCGTCGACCGGCCTTTTGGGTCGACGATCGACGATCGTCGACCGGTCTTGCTTGGTCGACGATCGTGGTTGCCGGCAGACGTTTATATACGTGTTATTTCCCGATTTAGGGATACAGATTCATTGCAGTCTGTGGCGGCGGATTCTTTTGGAGGCGATACGAGGTATCTCGTTGAGATCGCTCCAGAAGGTATTCTTCTATGGTTTTCTTGTCCAGAAGAGAGGAGAAGAGGTAGGATCGGATTTGATCCTTGCAACCTTTGTAATCTGTTTCTTTTGGTGAATACAGAAGGAAGAAGAAGGGGAGAGAGGACGTAGCCCGGTTTTGGGTGAACCTCTGTAACATCTTGTGTTTGTGACTGTTCTGTTTTTTTTTTGTTCTGTGTTGTTATTCGATATTCGGATTTCTGCTTCTCGGTACCCCGGATTTCCTACAGAGTCGACGGTCGCACGGATACAAGATTGGCAGAAGGTGAAAGCTTTTGGTCCGTAGTGGCTTTAAAAGTGCACATAGGGCATCCACATCCTGGAAAATTGCACCAGCATTAATAATAGAGGAACAATTAATACATAAACTATAATAGAAACATGATCAGGCAGAGCAAGTTCTAAACCATGCCAAGTAAAACTACTAGAGTTCACGAATTTAGCACAAAAATCTGCCAATCGATTGGCCTCTCTTGGAATACGACGAAACGTCACTTGGTTAAACTCAGCGAGGAAGGGAAGAACCACACCCCCTTTGAATTATGGGCCATCCAAGTCGAGCAATGCATGCTTTTGCGGCAATAATTGATGACATTCAAGCAATCCCCTTCAATGATTACCCCCTTTTGCCTCTAGCATAGTTGGACTAATGAGACGCTTAAGAGCAAGTAGGGTGACTGATTGTACTCCCCCCCGGGTTCCAATGCTGATGACTTACTGCCGCCATATTCCTAATTGCAATTGAGGAATGGTAAGGAAAAGAAGAAGATACACGCTTCTACAACAATGAGCCAAAGAAAAGTTATAAGTGTTTATAAGTTGTCACTTGTGTAAAAAGTAGATACAAGTTAAAGAGATAGACTATGTAATGTTATGGGCTGAATAGGCCCTGCTCCATGGGCATATATATATATATACATCAGTCCTAAACAGTTTGTACTACTACTCTTTCGGTAAAACATAAAACTTCTGAAATATATAAAACTCGTGCGATTAAGGTTCTGTTTGGGACAACTTATAATGTTCAATAAGCTGCTTATTGAAAATTTTTGTTTTGAAAGAGATTTTATAAAAACAATGATGAATAAGCCTTATACTGTTTGAGTAGTTTGTACATAAGTATTTATCTAAAGTTTCATTCATTCGTAAAAGTTTATTCATTTGGACACGTTTTTTTTCGTCCGGACTCGATTTTCACTCGGACACATTTTTTTTGCATGGGTGCGAATTTTTCACACTGGCGCGATTTTTTCTTCCGGCCGTGATTTTTTCGTCTGAACGCAAATATTTAGCTCGGACGCGGTTTTTTTTTTCGGACGCGGTATTTTCACCTGGGCGCGGTTTTTTCGCACTCATGTGTTTTTTTCGCCCGGGCGCGAATTTGTCGCCCAAGATCAAATTTGTCGCCGAGGCGTAAATTTTTCGCCCGGACGCGGTTATATGGCCCGGGCGCGAATTTTCCGCCCAGGCGTGAATTTTCCGCCAGGGAGCGAATTTTCGCCTGGGCGCGAATTTTTCGCTCGGACACGAATGTTCCGCCCGGGCACGAATGTTCCGCCCGAGCGCCAATTTTTTAGTCGGACACGATATTTTTGCTCGCACGCGATATTTGGGCACGAATTTTCCGTCCGGGCCCGAATTTTCCGTCAAATTATTTAAAATCATTGTCGAGCGAAAAAACGCGTCGAGGGCGAAAAAACAGCTCCCGTGCGAAAAAATCGCGCCCGGGCAGAAAAATCGCCACCTGGTGAAAAAATCGCGCCCGTGTTGAAAAATTCTCGCCCCGACAAAAACTTCGCGCCCGGGTGTAAAAGTCACGCCCGGGTGAAAAATAGCGCCCGAGCGAAAATATCCGCCCCGGGTGAAATATTCGCGTCACGGGCGAAAAATCAGCTTATCATCAATTTTAAAATAAGTGATTTTCTATAAGCTGCACAAACAAACAGCTGAAAAACTGCGTTTGTATTTTGAATAGAGATTATTCATCAGCATAAGCTGTCCGAAACAGAGCATAAGTACACAGTGTTCTCTAGTATACTTGCACTGTTTTTATCTCCTTATCCCTCTTTATATCAATAATAGTATCAAAGAAGGAGATTTTCCTTATGGACATCATTGGAGGGAAATCAATATGAGTTCAAAGTTCTACAAGCATGTTTTCAGTTTCTCAAACCTCCGTACCAGTGTCCACTGGGGAGACATGCTTAATGGAGTATTTGTTAGTGCGCTCGAAGCATCCCGTGTGACCGTCAAGTTTGGAACGACCTCCACGTTGCCCCCAACAGGGGTATTTATAGCCGTAACCCTAAATCCCCGACGACGGGTTATTGGATGCCATCCGGATCTTAACCAAACACGTTAAGCACCTGTCACATCTATTTAATATATCGCAACAATCTCCTCCTATATTGTATATAGATGTTAACACAAACAGATTACTTTAAACAAGAGTTAATAATGATCAAAAGCATGTGTTTTTCCAGAAAACATAAATATGAGTTTCAGATAACTGATAAGTTAAACTCAAACAAAGGTTCTAAATAAGAAAAGGAAAAAACAAAAATGAAAATCTCAAACTGATAATTGATCTATGCAAACAGTAGATCATCTTCATTCGGATCGAAATCAACTTTCTCTCCTCCAATCTCCATTTGATCCGCAAACAGTTACAACAAGAATGTCATGAAACAAATCTCTATGAATTCAAACATTTGCTATCAAAAGTAAAGTGATTAGTTATAGCAGTAAAAAAACGTAATACTCTAACTAGGAAGAAAGAATCACAAGTCAGCATCTCTATCTAATTTACAAAAAATTAGAAAATTGATTTTAAAGAATCAAACCATGTTCCTTCGATTATTAAGATTATTATTAATCATTTCACAATTGTGATATATCATCAAGTTTGGAATGATACAACAAGCTATGAATATTATATCATCAAGTTTGGAATGATATAACTAATAATCATAATATCAAGACACATATCAGCATCTTCAGTATTACTTTTTGAAATGATACCCAAGTCAGCTTTTGAATAAAATAATTGCGTAAGTCATCAAGTTTGGAATGACTGACAATTGTTCATCTCTAGCTTTCATCAGATGACATCTGAAATACTTCAGTGTACTCAACTCTAGATGCATGAATGTAAGCAGACTATAGTTCTAAAATTTAAAATATAAGCAAGGTATTAAGTCATACTAAATGGACTTTAATCTCATCTTCCCTGATGTTTTAATTGTTAGAACCTTACATAAGCCCTTGGTAAGGACATCTGCTACATTATCTTTCGATCTCACGTTCAAAAGGGAGATTATCCCCTGACTGGTGAGATAGGTAAACCAGGCCTGTTTCATTCTAAGTTACCTTCGCTTTCCATTGAACAATGTATTTGTAGCAATGGTATTTGTGGCTTAATTATCACAGTAAGACACACCATTATGCTGCGATGTTTTAGGTGGAGTGAGCCGTGATACAATACCACACTCTTTTAGATGATCACAAAACTCATGACTCAGGTATTTGCCACCTCGATTAGATCAGAGTGCTTTAACCTTTTAACCAGCTGATTTTCTACTTTGCTCTTAAACTCTTTGAACTTTTCAAGGTTTCGGATTTGCACTTCCTAAGATACACATATTTGTATCTACTGAAATCATTAGTAAATGTAACAAAGTAAAAGTACCCACCTCTAGCCATAAAACTCATGGGTCCGCATACATCACTATGTACTATACCCAATAGATCATCAGCCCTCATTGAAACTAGTGAAAGGGACCTTAGTCATCTTGGCTAATAAACAAGATTCACATCTCTCAAAAGATTCATAATCAAATGAGTGTAGTAGTCCATCTTTATGAAGCTTGGATATGCGTTTCTCATTTATATGTCCCAAGTGAGAATGCTAAAGGTACGTAAGATTTGAGTCATTCGTTTTTAGTTTTTTTTAGTATTTTCTATATTATAGATCTGATGGTCTAAGTGCAAAACATATAAACCATTAAACATTGGGTTATACCATAACAAACATTATTCTTAAATATAAAATAACAAATGTTCTTAGTAACAAAAAAAATCCAATCATGTCCAAACATAAAATAGATACAATATTTCTAGTTATGGAAGGAACCTAATAACAATTATCAAATTCTATTACAAGCTCAATGGGCAAAGAAAGACGGTAAACTCCTACGACGAGAACAACAACTCTTGCTTCATTGCCAACACGTAGGTCCACCTCTCCTTTACTCAACAATCTTCTCCTTCTCAATTCCAACGCATTTATACAAATGTGAGAACCACACCCGGTATCTAATATCCAAGATGAAGGAGCTGAAAGATTTATCTCTATAACATAGATACTTGAAGCGGAAGTCATACCTCCCTTCATTTTTTGCAGACCCTCAATGTAAGGACAGTTTCTCCTCCAATGAACAGCCTGCCATAATGGTGGCATTTCCCTTCTTTTGCTAAGCCTTTCTTCTTCAGTGCTGAAGACTTGGGCTCAAGAGATGACTTAGGTCCCACCTTCGTCTTCTTAAAGCCCTTGGCCTTACCCTTGCCTTTATGCACCACCACTATGGGGCTAGCAGACTTGACCTTCTTCATATTGATTTTGGCAGTTCTCAACATGCCTAGGAGCTCGGGCAGTCTCTTATCTATTTCATTCATATTATAGTTCAAGATGAACTGGTCATAACTATCTGGCAACAATTTCAAGGTTCTCTATATACCCAATCATCTTAAGTACGTGAGTCCCTACTAGGTCCCGAACTCCATCTTACACTGGAACAACGCCTTGGTGACGTCAAACCTCTCTTGACGAGCTTACCCTAGAAACATTTTTTTGAGATGCTCGTCAATTTTATTGTAACCCATGTTCTCATATTGCTTCTAAAGCTCAAATTTCATGGTTGCCAACATGAGGTATTTGACATCCAAGGAGTCATCCTGATATTTCTTGTAAGCATCTTTATCAGATCGGGATGCATTCCTGACAGGCTCATCTGGGGATTGCTCTTCCAAAACATAGAGCTTACGCTCTTGCTTGAGAACAAATCTCAAGTTTCTATATCAGTCCAAATAATTTGTCCCACTCAGTTTCTCCTTCTCAAGGATGGCTCTGAGGGACATGGTGGAATAAGATCCACTTGTTATGGAAATTCTACAAGAATTTATGCAGAGAAAAATTAGTACTACATTTCAAAATACATTTTATCATTTCAATTAGGACTTTAATCAAAATTACTCTCACTATTTTTACCAAACTGATAACCCTCGATATCAATTCAGAGAGTTAAAGCAAGTTACTCTCTTAGTGGACACTATGAGTCAGTTTTGACTTTTCTTTCACAATGTAGTTATTTAGGTAGACAACGCTTGTCGATTGCATCACAATGCATCTCTTGTATGGTTGATGAATAACTCTTTATTCACATCTTTTTTATAGGTGCATACTAACCTCATGCCTCTGGGCATTCAACCTTTGAGGGAATCAGCTAAGTTTGACCCGACGTCGACAGCGAGATATCACAATTATCCGCTCGCATCCTTACAAGATAGATCATTGCTCCTTGCTTTGGCAAGCCCACATTTCATCGATCGAGGCAGGAAGAGTGTCATCCATCGGAAGACATCCGAATACTTATATTGCATAAGGGATTTTTGAGATACTTGATTAACATTTAATCATGGTTAACAATTAATCAATTTGCACATCCACCAAATAAAAAACTAGCAGCAGTCATAATACAAATGCATCCCAGATATGCACAATAAAATCATCAACACTTGATGAACTGGGCTAAATCTGACATTTAGAACACTTCTAAATCTTCAGATTTACATACACTGAACATGAGCAACACCAACTCCACTTACACAGTAGACAAGCTCGTCTCTCTTTGTGAGATTCAAAATCTAACACACACTTGATTTCACAAACCAACAAGAGGAACGATTACTATTAAGGAGTAACAAAGATATCAATTAAGATACCCAAAGAAATCACATGCGTTCTTGGCGGGGTTCCAAAAAATAGATTTGGGTATTTAGAACACTTCAAAAATTTTCAGATCTACACGCAATGGATTTAGCAATTTCTGAAACAATGATCATCACACAAACCTCCCTCTGATACCACTGTTGGGTTTTGATATACGTCACAACACTTGTGCGCATCGGAAATGGAACAAGAAAACCCAAAATAGTTCGGATCTAGCGATGAACATTAATCAAGAAGTAAAGTGCGTAAATAAAATTTTACCTTTGAGGGATTGAGTCAATACTCAACCAAGGTGCTCCAGTTGATTCCAACGAACAACAACGACTTGAGTTTCGAGCGTAGAATAATGTTCGTGCCTCTACAAGTGATCCACACGAACGAGAGAACCCTAAGACTCTTGTCGCACAAGATCTAGGTCGGAAGATAATATTCTGCATCTTCACAGACTGCTAGGTCTGCTAGAGAAGAGACAGCGGGGATGAGTACGAACGCCCTGAAAACACTTTCCGGCAAAGTACATGGACGACGGACAGTCGGCGATGAGATCAGCGTAGTTGGCTTTGGCGGAACAATTCTGTCGGGAGGGGAGGAGAGCCAACTCGGGATTAGGTCTTCGCGTAACTCTGTTGCTCGGTTTACTGTATATAACGTTTATATACTAAGTACCGAGTCAACCCATACCAGCAGACTGCGCCGAACCAGACTTAGAGAAAATAAACCTGATGAAACAGAATTCGTTGAGTATCACGCTGATATTCGACGAATCAACACTTGACTTGACGAATCGTGGAGTATACACGTCGATATTCGACGAATCAACACTTGACTCGACGAATCGTTGAGTGCACTCAACGCCTCAACACCAGACTAGTCGAATCAACACTTGACTCGACGAATCGTTGAATGAACTCAACACACTCAACACCATCATTCGACGAGTCAACATTTAACTCGACGAAGGCGTCGAATGAACTCGACGCTCTCAGTGCCTAATTCGACAAGTAAACATTTGACTCTACGAAGGCATCAAGTGGTCTCAATGCTCTCAACAACTACTCGACAAGTCAACATTTGACTCGACGAAAGCGTTGAGTGGTCTCGACGCACTCAACGCTCGACTGAGTAGATTTGATACACTCAACGCCATCATTCGATGAATCAACGATTGACTCAACGAATCGTCGAGTGGTCTCAACACTCTCAACGCTAACTCGACGAATCAACACTTGACTCAACGAAGGCTTTGAGTGGTCTCGACGCACTCAACGCATGGCTGAGTCCAGTCCTTTCCCCATCTCATGTCAGTGCTTGGTCCTTCACTCATCACATGAGCAAGTCCAACATAATCGAATCTTCCAAATTCTCCAAACATTCTTATGTGCGACCCTGACAGACTCATACTGCGTTGGCAGTGAGACTACATGCTTGATCTCTTTCATATCACCACAGTAGCACCAACAGAGAGTCACTTGAAACTCACAACGAGAGAAAAATATGTTAAAGAGTTTTAGAATTTAGAGAAAACATGAACACATTGGAGGAAGAGCGTAGGGAAAAGTAGGCGGTACTGTTTGGATTTTATTGCTACAAGAAAAATAACTTTAACAAAAAATATTTTAGAGTTTTTTACATCAATACTTAACGAATGAAAGTTTAACAAAGAGCACAATGACGACAAAGAATAGGGCACAATGACGACAAAGAATCCATATAGCCGATCCCACTATAATGGAATAAAGGCTTGAGTGTTGTTTTGCAGGGAAGCTTACTTTTTGAGTTTTCTTTATTGCTGCTGAGATTATATTCTAACAAAGAGCACACAAACAATTCTGCACTACATTTCTTAAATTGTTAATGGAGGCATTGTCTGTCACTATTGTTGCTGCAATATAACAGAATATATATAGGCGAAACCTGTGGTTTCTTAGTCAAGGGCCACTAAGGCTAAAGTTCCAATATTAAAGAGCATTTTAATTGCTAAAGTGATTAATCTGAGCCGCCAATCTATTAATGAATCCAGACCCTTTATCTACTGCATCAGAAAACAAAGCATCGCACAATTTATGATAATGATAGTGCCAAACTGCCAATGGATAGTAACCGTTAGCTTTCCCTGCATTTATAAAAGGGTGCTGATATTAGAGCCGTATTTTTAGCTATTTGCATTCAAAATTTGAGTTTTTTTAGACTTTTAGAATTCCTATTAGCAAACAATACACAAATTATCCCTTATTCGTATTCGCTCCTCTCATGCTTCCGCCACCCCTCCAACCCGTGATTCCGCCGGCTACCCTTCCTCCTCTCTTTTCGTCCGGCCTGAAGGGATCCAAATCCGGCAAGTGCTCCTCATCTATTTCCCGAGCAGCGTCCTAGCACGTTCTCCTTCATTATTTGGCGACTATCTTTTCCACATCCGGCGATCTCTCATTCTCTTGGCGGCGATGTTCCTCTATTTCATGCGCTCATTCCTCCTCCAGGCAGTGGTGCTCTGCTCCTTCCTTTTTTCAATTTTTGAGTGTGGATAGCTTTCATGTTTGCGGATAACCAATTTTAAAAAACAATGTTTGCGGAGAGCCAAAAGTGCTAATATCAGCGTCTTTTATAAAACTATCAGTGTTGCGGTCTAACTTAGCGCTCCTAAACCGGCCCAGATGTGACTGTCTTAGCTCGGGACCGGTTGAGAGCACAATCAATCACAAAGCAAGAAAACAAGTGCACAAATAGATTTTTACGTTGAAAAACCCCTCAACAGGATAAAAAAATCATGTGACGGGGTCTTTGTCGGTAAAACTCCACTATCAGTTTTGGGTTACACCTTGTTTGTAGAATCGAGAAGACAGACCGCTCCCCGTTACACTTTGGAGGTGGGAGAGAATATTTGGTGCTTGGCGGGAAACAGGCCGCTCCGCTCGAGGTTTAGCTTACACAATCTCAGTGCGTGGACGGGCGCGGAATGCACAGAATGAGGCTGGAGCGGGCTTTCTGGAGGTTGTATGCGAATGAGGCTTTCTTCTTGCAACGCGCAGAGCATCTTCTTCGTGGTCTTGCTGTGGGCTGAGCCGAATTTCTGGTGGAGTGGCAGTGGATCATAGGAGAATTCTCGTGGACGAACGTTGGCCCGTAGTAGGATTCTGGTGGAGGAACGGTGGCTCGACGGAGAATGTCGGCAGAGCTCTGGCTCGAGGAAGATTAAATCACGGAGGACAAAAGTGAGAAATGAGGAGCCTTGAGAGCCTTTTTATAACCTCAAGGAGGTGTTTATGGTAGTTATGCGGCTATCCGCACACCGTAACCACCAACATTATTATTTTAAGCATAGTTCTGTGCACATTTTATTTGTGTATTATGTTTTACGCCGCCACTAATAACATGGATCCCCCACTACCGGTGGCCGTTATGCGGGTGGTTAACCGCATAACGGACGGTCATGATCGTGGTAGGGTTGATCAGACGGTAAAGAGAAACGACAGGCAAGGGAGGGGGTCGGGATGCCGCCCGAAGAGGGTGAGGGGTGGCAAGCTATCTCCTCCCAGAGATGGAGGTGGGCAACTGGCTAAAGGTGGAGGGGGCCGGGGGACCGCACTTGGGCGGTATGCTAGGTGAGGCCGCAGCGCCGGTCGGCGGGCGCGACACCGACACCGGGAGTCAGCCACAAGGCAATCACAGGCCGGCCGCAAGACTCAACCGGCCAGGATTGGGTGCGAGGGGGGAGCGACCGGCCGAATGCGCCCGGCGGGAGGGCCGGGAGTGGCCGGCCATAAGACACCCCTTCTCGCGGAGGCCATGAGAGGGAGAGCTCTAGCCGGCAAGGAGAGCCGACGGGATTACCGTGCCTCTATACTGTGGCCGAGCGACCGAGAGGTGGGGCCTCTCGGCCGGTCATAAACCGAGTAGGCATGAGCTGGCCGGCCGGTGGAGGGACAAGGGGTCGGCCTTTACGGTCGGCCCCTATCGTCAAGCGGGAGAAGGATCCTGTCACGTGTGAATTGCGCACGATCACGTGTGCGGATTGCACACGCGACAGTTAAACTCATGCCCTTGCTAACATAGTTGGGATCAAGAGGAGTGGGATATCTGCACCCCAAAACTCTATAAAAGAAATCTCATTCCATTCAATTGCACCCCCCCACCCCCCGAAAACCTCGGTGTTAGAAATCAGTATGGGAGAAAAGCAAGGATTTCTTCTTTTACTCAAGAGAGTGTTTCGGTGGTGGCAATGATAATGACGAACGAAGAAGTGTCAGAGAAGGTGAATGGCGGTGCTTTGTATGCCCAGGTATGCCGCTAGATAGAGCGAAGAAGGTAGTGAAGAAGAGAGAGCATATGGACGTGCGCATCACCGGCGAGCCTGCCCGACTAAGCGCTCGTACGAAAGGGAATGGCCCGTCGGTCGGCCAGTGTACCCTGTGGTGCATGTGACCTTGCGCGCAAGCGCACCTGAAGGTATGCGTGACCAAACGCGCACTTGCACCTGAGGGTGCGCGTGGCCGCGCGCGCACCTATAGGCATGTGCGGCCTTCCGCACGGGTGCCCCTACAGGCACGCGCGGCCTCGGGCACACGCACGCACCTGATGGTATGCGTGGCTGCTTTCTTACTTGCATGTTTTTTTGTGTGTCTTAGGCTCCGTTTGGGGGGGGGTCTTATTTTCACCTGTCAAGTGGTCATGACCGCATGAACCTGGTCTCATTTAAGTCCTGGTTCATGCGGTCATGACCGCTTGACCGGTGAAAATAAGTCCCCCCAAACGGAGCCTTAACCTTGTCGAGATGGGGTGATGGTCCACCGACCATTCATTTAAACGCCCTAATTTTGATCGTTGAATTTAACTTTGTTTTCCTTCCCTTTCAGGCTTCAAATCATCTCATGAGACCTATGCGTTTGCGCTCGTAACTTTCTGGCGATCAAATTGTGATTTGGAGGAAGATATATAAGTTACCTGCCGATCTTGAAGTGAGAATGCCACGTGTTGAGGAGAGGGTCCAAAATCTACCGAGAGGCTCTTGACGGGTTGCGAGACCACTCTGAGATCGAGCTTTCATTTCCCTCCATACGAGGAGGTAATTGATATTCTGAAGTTCTGCAGTATTATGATGCCCCAGTTCACACCACTTGAGATGGTGCGCCTTATGTGATTGGTTATATAATTTAGAGAGCATAGTTCAAAATTTTCCTTGAATTGGTTCAGAGATCAGTATGATGTTCGCAATGATGGTGGCGGTCGTGTCAAGATCTTCTACAATAATAGTTAGTTTGATTTTGAGATCCGGACAAATTGTCGTCACAAAACACCCTGTTTAAATATGTCGGGAACTCTTGGGGCTTGCCGGAGCTGTGGAATGTGCTGCCTGATCGTTGTCGTCGTCAGAAGGGGAAAGAGTGGGAGTTCTCCCCGATGCTTGGATTTTCTGAGCCTCGGGAATTGACATATCATTTATTTAGCATCTCCTTGTTTGTGGAGGAGAAACGTCTGTTGTAGTGCAGGGTACCAGTCGATCCTAAGTGTACAGCAGGGGCGCCTTCAGTCCGTGACCGGAAAAGGAAGCTTACTACTATCGATTGTAGCGATGAGGGAATGGAGCCTCCATCTTCTTCGAGATGAAAAGCTTCTCAGTATGAGGCAGTTTTTAATTTTGTTGCTTTATGTTGTACTAAATTCCTTCTTTTTACTTGTAGATTAAATCTCAGGCTCATATTGCTTTCACATGGAACAATAATTACGTAAGCTTGAAGGATGGGCGGCGAAGGGCTCACTTGCTGCCTTGAGGGAGGATCATGATCAAGATGTCTCCCGATTCTGATGAATCGGGTCAGAGCTGAAGAGAGTCGGAGGAGGCCCGTGCAGCTTTGGATGTTGAGAATGTTGGATCTTGATGCGCCCTTAGAGGGGGGGGGGGGGGTGAATAAGGGAAAACTATAATATTTTTCTTAATAAATTAGTTCGCCAAATTTTTACTGAAATCAAGTAAACTTATTCACAACCAAATATTCATAACAAACACATTGAAATTTATGAGAAAATTGAAATGCATATGTATTTCATAAGTGATAAAAATCATAAACAATAGATTTCAATAAAACTTAAAACTGAGGCTGTGATGAAAAAGTCTCCTTTTTGAATCTACTGGTCCTTCTCCCAAGAACCGGCTGGCTAAAGCCTATCTCTCCCTAGATACAACAACTAGCCTCCCCTAGATCTCACCACGATCTAGTTGCTGCACACACAATGACGATTTCTCCTTAAACCACACAGGGCCCTAGTCGCCACTCACAAGGCGACAAATTCTCTACCGATTACAAAGTGAATGAAAAAGAAATAGAAAAAGAAATTTGAGAATAAAAACTCCATCTGGTCTTGAGCGTTGAAGGTGATAGAAAGTCCTTGCGAAGATCGTCGGAGATGAGAAGCATGAACAGTCCCTTCTTCGCTCTTGAGATTTCACAAAAACTTAGGAGTTTTTCTGGTTCCACAGAGTTATCTGGCCGGAGATGCATGTGATCTGGCTCCACAGATTTTTCTGGTGCGGTGAAGAGCTGTCTCATTCAAACCACATGCACAGTCTTTAACTAATGGAGTTGTGGTTGGTGTCGATTGCGAGGGGGCAGGCCCGAGCGATGACGAGGCATAGAAAGACAGGTTCGGTGAAGAGCTGTCTTATTAAAACCACGTGCACAGTCTACCTAACGGAGTTGCAGTTGGTGTCGATCGCGAGGAGGGGGGCAGGCCCGGGCGATGACGAGGCATAGAAAGGCAGGTTCGGTGAAGAGTTGTCTCATTCTAACTGCATGCACAGTCTTACCTAATGGAGTTGCGGTTGGTGTCGATCACGAGGGTTAGGTCCTGGCAATGATGGGGCGTAGAAAGGCAGGTTCAATGAAGAGCTGTCTTATTCAAACCGCATGCATAGTCTTAACTAACGGATTTGCGGTTGGCGTCAATTGCGAGGGGGCTTGCCCAAGCGATGACGAGGTGTAGAAAGACAGGTTCAGTAAAGAGCTGTCTCATTCAAACCGCATGTGCGGTGTTGCCTAATGGAGTTGTGGTTGGTGTCGATCGCAAGGAGGGCAGACTCGGGCGATGACGAGGCGTAGAAAGGCAGGTTCGGTGAAGTGTTGTCTCATTTAAACTGCATGCATAGTCTTAAGTAATTGAGATCCCTTAGGACAATATTGAAAGAAAACACAATGCAATATTCATTAAAAGATAATGTTTGCGAGTCATGTTTCACGACTTTTTACAATATCAAAAAATGGAAATAAAAATAGGAAACAGGGAAACAAAAAAAACAAGAGATTAAAAGCAATTATTCAAAGATAAAAGCAACAGAGGTTCTGCGTGTTCTGTCTGCAGGTCTTCCCTTCTCAACGAGAGAACCTATGGTCTATACTTGTCTTGCCACGCAGGTTAATGCCATCGGTGTTGATGGCGGCTACAATAGTTGATTATGCTTGCTTTAAGTAGCAGGCGTGGGCTTTCTCTTGATTTCCACGAACAACCCCTATTCCACCGACAGTTGTAAATTTCATCGCGAGGTTGGGAATTGACGGGATTCCTCCAAAGATTGAATGGATTGGTCTTCCGAAAATGGCATTGTATGCAGAACTTGAATCTATGACAACGAATTGAATGTTGCGCATAGCCTGCCTTGGGAACTCACCCATTGTGACAGGTAAGATTATTATCCCCTGAATTGGAACCAGATGGTTATCAAAACCATAAACAGGTCCCGATGCGAGACTGAGGTGTTGCTTAGTGAGCTTCATGTTCTGGAGGGTAGATACAAATAACACGTTGATAGAGCTCTCATTTTCCACTAGGATTCTTTTAACATTATAACTGGGATCCTCGATTCCTGCACTGATTACGAGCAGGTCCTAGTGAGGTGACCGCAATCC
This sequence comes from Platanthera guangdongensis, assembly GCA_039583875.1. Classification (NCBI taxonomy): domain Eukaryota; kingdom Viridiplantae; phylum Streptophyta; class Magnoliopsida; order Asparagales; family Orchidaceae; genus Platanthera; species Platanthera guangdongensis. The sequence continues at coordinate 13,463,916 of CM077157.1, read as the reverse complement.
CTCTAGGTCCCCGAAAGTATCTAGTTGTCTACCTAAATCACCTAGAGGGAGATGAATAGATGAATTCTATGTCTTTAAGGGAAATTAAAATACTTTAAAAGTAAGCATACAGAATCAGAGAACGCAGCACAAACACAAGGATTTATAGTGGTTCCCCAGAATGGGTACGTCCACTATCTCGCCTTGCCTATCTCGCACTTCGGGCTAGACTCAGCTACTTCACCAATCTCAGATTATAACTAATATTACAACTCGAAGCATTCAAATTCTACAAGCTCGGAGACAACAACTCTTACAAAAACTTGCAGAACAAACTCTCCTACGTTCGATCCTCTAAATTAGGATCTACAAAACTCGGAAGTGAAACTTCCTACATGAGTTGTAAAAATGGTTTTTATAAAATAAAATAGATTGCAATAACAATCTTCTTCAGATCTAATAGACTCAATCTTCTTCCTTGCTGAAATATAAAGCTTGAAATAAATGTATAAGGAGAAGACTTGAGTGAAGACTTGAAATCTTGATCTGATTTAAGAATCAACTGGATCTTGATGAAATTCTATTAGAATTTTAGAGTATAGATCTAGTCAAAACTTTCTTCAAGAGGAATCATGATTTCGAGAAGTCAGCGACGAGAACTTTCTCGTGCGATTAAGAGTTAGCAGATAGTATAGATTGTAAATTTTTCTGGCTCGTTCACGATTAGGGTTGTCTGAAATTAACCCTTAATTATATATAGAGATTCATCTTCTGACGATTAGAACGAAACTTCAGGACGGAGCTCCACGTGTACTGTACATGGCCGGTTCCCTAAAGGAAAGCCGTCACAGAATTCAAAATGAAAATCTGTTAAGTCCATTCGTCGAGTCTTCACGTGACATCTCCATAATACTCGACAAATTACTTAATCACTCGACAAATTGCTCGAATCCATTCGACAAAAAATACTTGGCTAAAAATTGAATCTGAATAAACTTCTGTTTAGTGTTCATGTGACCTATCGAGAGTACTCGACGAATTCGTCGAGTATTCACGAGAGATCAACAGATCTCTCAACGAATTTAACTTAGCAAAACCAAAAAATGATTCCTAAGACTTTTTGAAACTTCCCGAGTAAACTCGATGAATTCCACGAGTGCTCATGTGAGGTTTCGATGAACGACATGAGTCTTCACGCGAGGACTCGATAAATTTTACTTAGGAAAATTCTGATTGAACTCAACAAGTAGCCCTTCCTTGATTCTTCTATAACACTTGGAGATGAAGTACACCTCAATATAGAGATTACACATGAGTCAACACTATGTTCTACACAATGAGGAATTACATTTCATAGTCCTGTGTTTTATGACATTGTAATTTGACATTAGTTTGTACTTAGCAATTAAAGTCCTGCAAGTACATAACTAGAATGCAACATCAAATACAATCTCAATTCATCTTAGTTCAAGGGGGATTTCTTAAATCAAGGTTATTGTGGATATAATACCCAACAGTCCCTATCGCCAAATTTGATAATGGTGTCTTGGCTGAGCCTCTTATCTCCATAACTCTTCTCTGGTATGCCAATTGAGAAAATTTGGGAGGAGTGAACTGGGGACCCGGCGATGGTCTCGATGTTGCCCACCATCTGCCTTCCGCTGGCGGACCCCTGCGACGCGTTCTGTCGTTCTCTTATCTGTCTAGGTGGTGCTTGCTGCTCCTGCACATATCCTTGTAGAAATCTTCCCAGGAGACCTTGACGGAGAATACACTCAATTTCGTCCTTCATCCTAATACATTCCTTCGTAGTGTGCCTAGTTCTGCGATGGAACTCACAATATTTCGATTGGTCATTTCTAGGATATGGAGGCGGAACTTTCAGTCGAGGGAGTGTCGGATTGTCCGAATTGCGTAGAGTACATTCGTCTGCGAAGTATTCAATGGAGTGTATACCCGAGGAGACTGTTGACCTAGATCTCGTTGGGGGTCACGTCAACATTTTCCATTATGACTCTATTTATCATGTTGATCTTCTTGTCTATTGGGGGTATGCTCCTACCCCATTCTTCTCTCCTAGCTATCTTCAAACTACTAATGGCGTACTTTGTTAGCTTCATCATCAACTATTTGGGCCTCGACCTAATGCACAAGATCCAGATAACTAGGCATAGTTTCCTTCATCAATGCTGAATATAAACCATTTGGACGGAGACCTCCAAGGAAATCACCCCTCAAAAGCTCAGGGTCAACTCCCGAAATTGGTCGTGCTTCAGTTTTGAATCTGCGGAAACATTCTTTCAGGGTCTCTCCCTCATTTTGGTGAATTTCTGATAGGTGTGAGGGATCTCGAACAATTCTATGGTTAACAACGAACTGGTCCGAGAATTGTTGCACCAACTCCGTGAAGTTATCAGTGGTCCCTTCTCTCAAAGAATGGAACCAAGTACGAGATTTTCCTTTTAATATTGCTAGAAATACTTGGCAGAGCAACTGATCTGGAGCATTGTAGAATCTCATAATGGTGATGAAGTGGTTGATATATTCGAGTGGATCCTCCATTCCATCGAACGTTTCGATGTTTGGGAGCTTGAAGCCATGCAGGATCAGATGAGCTAGAACTTGGGGCACAAGTAGGGAGTCTTATTGTAGAGGACGGCGGGTGAAAGCATCCTGGCGCCCACCATGTCCGTATTCTTGAGCAATCACCATGCATATCTTTTCGCGGGTGAGTCTTTCGCATAGCAGTATACATGCCTCTTCTTCATCATGACAATGACGACCACCCTGATAGGCAGGGTGAGTGGAGCTGGCGGTGTTAGAGAATATTTTAGATGTATCATCCCAATGTGTAACTTGCGGTGGCGAAGCATGTAACGGAGCCAGAGATGGGGGATTGACCGGCGCGGGAGGATGAAGAGGAGCTAGAGGTGCTCCTTGATTCCTGAGTAGAGTGAGCATCTCGACCTGCTGCTCCTACATACGCCTCATGCACCCTTCCAAGGCAGCTATGGGTGAGAGCACAGTTTCAACATTGAGAGTCACGTTGATGAGTGAATGAGAGGGAGCTGGCACAACGTGTCCTCCGGAGTTTGATCCTTCGGTGTGAAAGTCCACCTAGTGTCAACTATGTGCACCTATAGGGGGGGGAATAGGTGACGAGTAGTGGTTTTGCGGAATTTACGAGAGTACCTGCACAATAAAAATAAAGAGCACAGCACACAGAAAACACAGCAAATTTATAGTGGTTCCCCGACTTGGGTACATCCACTTTCCCCCTTCGACCTATCTCCCCAACAAGGGACGGCTCGGTCACTTCTCCAACGGGATTGAAAACCAATCCCTGCACTAACGGAAGGAGCCCTTCCACACGTGAGAGTCAACACTCCCACAAATCGGGTTGCACCCAACCCTTACAACACGGAACAAAAGTTCCTTTACACTGAAATTAAATATAAAGAGTATGCGTGATACAAACTTCTTTTGGAGACTACGGTGTTCCTCTTGTTCGACGACGTGTTCTTGAAGTCGATGAAGAGTCTACAACCTTGGTCTCTCTTGGAGAGGATCTCCCCGGAACTGGCGGCGACACACGAGCGGCGGCTAGTTTCGGGATCGGCGGCTACGATGATGAGTGGCTGCTGAACTTGGAGATCCAAACTTCGTAGCGAAGCGAACTAGGTCTACCAACGGTCACTCTAGGATCGGTCGTCTCGATCGATTCGGACGGGGGAGTTTTTCCCGGTCAACAAATCGAGAGACAAGAGATCTCTGGATAGACACGTGAGACACAAGCTTTGCTAAGCTTCTGTCGCCGGAGATTACGAAGGAATCTCGAATGTTGACGGCGACCAACAATCCCGAGCGCGACGGCGGCGGCGGAGAGGAGTCGCAGAATTAGGGTTACGGGGCAGCTCGGTTTCCTTCTCTTTCTCCGTCCTGTTACTGTTCAAAATACTGGGATATATATACTGTAGATAATTCCAATATGACCGTTTGTGGGACCCACACTAGAAATCCCTAAGTCCGGTTCAAGCTAGTCCAAAGGCAGAATCCGGTCCAGCAGCATCCTGAGAAAACGCTAAGTGAAAATCGGCGAGAATCGCAGGCGATTCTCGACGAATCGGCGAGAATCACCAAGTGATTCTCGACGATTCGTCGAGAATCGTTAGTGATTCTCGCCGAATCACTTATTGATTCTCAACGAATTTCACTTTGTATGCATGAGCTGCTTGGCCACTGGTTCGGCGAGAATCACTAGTGATTCTCGCCGAATCTTACTTGGCACCGTTTTGAGGTAGCCAGAAGGAGTCGGCGAGAATCACTAGTGATTCTCGTCGATTCGGCGAGAATCACTAGTGATTCTCGCCGAATCGGCGAGAATCACTTGGTGATTCTCGTCGATTTTTCCTTAGACGAATTTTCGTCTTCCAACCAGGAGCTGCTCCTTGATCCATCCATGCTCCTTGTCTTCTCTTGCATATGAGCTGCCCTGTACTTGAAAGTAAGTGCACTCCAATAGAGAGAGTACACGTAGGCCAACACACTGATCTGCTCAACGAGGGATTACGTCGTGCAGACCCGTGTATATTGACCTACTGCACCCTGACCTTGGTGTGCACTTAGCGTGGAGGAACTGCAAGCACAACTTGAAATGTTTCATCAAATACATTGTGAATTCATCTTAGCTTGACAGGTGGCTTCCTCAAATCTGGGTAATCGTGGATACAATACCCAACAATCTCCCCCTATTTGACGAAGCCAAAACCCTACTAGCTAAGATGAATAACACCTATCAAATAATAAACATAGCATTCAGAAATTGAACATGCAGCACAAGAGAATATATGCAATCAGATCAAGACTTGAGTCATTCACAAATTCAAATATATATTCTAATATAAATATATACACATATAATCCAGAATTGTTTATATGACAATAATAATCATTAAATGTTCTTAAGACACAATGACAAGCTATAAAGTATTGACTATTTGTCCTCAGCTACGTCACCCTTAAGATTTTGAGCCAAGTACTTCTTGCTTTGCCTCTCCATGTATTCTTTGGGCTTCGGGTAGTACCTAGGAGGAGCAACTTTATCTGCATCCTTGTTGTTTCTGAAAAAGATGTTGCGTTTCGCTTCAAACGTTTTGTGCGTTTTCCACTCATACTGGCTATATACTTCGTTTCGATTGATCTCTCCTCTTTCTTGCAGCCAGAAGGTGTCTAAGATTATGTTCCTTGAAACTGGACTCCACCTTTCGTTTCGTACATCCTCCTCATTCATTCGAGTTCTCTTTGCAGCCTGTGTCTCCTTGGAGGTCCCTTCTTGAACTTTTCTCTTTCCCCGGGCTTTTGCTAAGGCCTCTTGGTCAAACAGTTTAGCTTTGGAGAGAGCCCTAGCATCAGCTTCATTTGTGAAAATATCTGCAGCACTTGCACTTACATCCTCAGCAATACTTACTTCCTCAGCGGCCTTAGATGTCTCAGGAACCTGAATACCGGCAGGATGGTCAGGCAGGACGACGCCTAACGTACCCAGCGCCTGTTGGAGCATCCACCAGCAGCTCTCATAGACATATTTGCTTGATTGGGCGAAGTGTGTGCTCATGCTTTCTTGAAGCTCTGCCAACTTAGCTATATACTTTTTCTCCCCCTTTTTGGCTTCGACAGCTATGCAGTTGGCATATGAGTGCAGGGAGTCATCAATATGCTTCGTGGTCTTGGTGAATTCAGTGATCAGGGCCTGCTGATTGGCATTTAAAGTGACCATATTACCATCAAATTTCTGAATGTTGTTGGCTACAACGTGTGCGTTCTGATTTACGACGGCCAGAGTATCAGTATTCTTTTTCAAGCCGGCCATTAAGAGTGTGACAGCTTCGCCGGCCGCGGTATACTTCTCTTCAAATTTCTTCTCCATGACGTCCAGTTTATGGTTGATTTCCACCATATTCTTAAGCATGAGATTTTCAGAAGTCTTAATCCTTTTCAGCAGTGTTTTCTGAGCTGTATCAAAAGAAGCTTTAAGTTCATTTACTATACCTTGAATGACATTGACTGTGTGAGTGGCCAGCTCATCTCGTAATGGTATAGTCGGAGGCACTTCTTGGCCTTGGTCTTGCTCTTCAGCAGACGCATCGGTAGAACTGGATACAATCACTGGCTCTAAAGGATGAATGTTGGCGGCCTCTGTAAATTTATCTAACTCCCCCTCCACGGGTGCAGACTTGTCAGATGGAGGTTCAACAAGATTCGGAGTCTCAATTACTTCATGTCCCTCATTCTCATCTTCCTCTCCATCCTCATCCAAGAAATCATCGATATCAGCAGCTTCCTCTAATTCTTGATCACCAGTCTCCAGCACAGTGTTACTTTCTTCTTGAATGTCGGCCACAGCATCCCTGGCCACTTGGGCGATTTCAGATAATACATCCTTATGAGGGGGTAGAGTCTCCCCCTCGATTCCTGCAGTCAAGGTATCAGGAATTTCACCGGGGGAGACTGCTGGCGATACTACCTGTTGCTCTTCCACAGCAGGCTGCCCGATACGCCGCTCCCATCGATCAAACACACTTGCATCCATCTTCTTCAAGTAGTGGAGAGGGACGCCTTTGCTCATGTCGAACTTGTCTCCGTTGAGCTGGTTGAGATATAGACTTATAATGCGGCCGAAACTAGGAGTGCCCAGAGTGTCCTTGATCTTCTCGAACATTAACTCCCCCCAGTTGAACCTCTTGCGGCAGACAACAGCTATGAGGATCTTGAACATATCTCCTGAGATATGGTCATGCGAGCCCGGCTTGCAGATGAGCACTTTTCCAATAATGTCAGATAGGAGCTTTCCTTCTTCATTCATCTCCTTTCTCTTTATTGATCGAGTTCCTCGAGGAAGACCGCAGAACAGGAGAGTTCTGGTTTTGTCCTCGTCCTCCAGATAGTCCTCCTGCTCCGAACTAGAAAGCTGCAGGTAGCGAGTCAGCTTGCTGGCAGACATCTTTACTTTTTTCCCAGCCACCTTGCTCTTGATTATAGAGTCTCTATCTCGGAGCCTTGCCGTAGAGAAGAATTCCAGCACCTCTTTGTCCAGAATTTTGCAAGGGTGCTCCAGGACGAAGGTTAGCCCAGCCTCTTCCAGCATTAGAATGATATTGCGGAATTCGTCCGAGGCATGAGAAAATCCAGTTCGAACCAGCTCGCAGCCAGAGACCAATCCTGCAGTCGTCCGTGGAGCCATTGTAGATCTAGAGAGAAGCCCTACTCAAAACGTTAATGAACTTTCAAAAATAAAACTCCATTAGTGGATGCTTCGGGTGAGGGAGAGGTTACCTAAGGACTTATATGGAAGTGAGTTGAGGAGCTTCGGAAGGACCTTCGGTGGATGGACGAGTTTCCTGTGAGGTGTCGGCCTTGCTAGAACGTTGCGAAAACCTTCTAGATTTGAGATGGACCTTGAGAGAACCTTGCGGTCACAGGGAGACTTCACGATTCGACGAGAGCTGCTGCGGGTTTCGGCGAGTCGGAGGGAGAGCTCTTGCGGGTTGCGGCGAATCGGCGGAAGAACTCGGTAGAGCTCTTGCGGGTCGTCCGGAGAGCTCTTGCGGGATTCGTGAAGAAGGCGAGGGTCGTCGGGAGAGCTCTTGCGGGATTCGTGAAGAAGGCGAATAGGCGGAAGGACTCTTTCAGCGGGATTTATCTAAATCGTCGGGATTCGGGGTGAATGCGAAGGGTCGGCGGGATTTGTATGTCCGGAGATTTGGTTAGTTCGGTTTCAGATACCATTTGTCTAATTCGAATTTGAGAGGTCCCTTGACTAGAAACTTTCACGTTGAGAAGCTTGCAACATTTTTGAGATTTTCTGATGTCACTTCTATATACACATGATAAATACATGTATATTTTACAGTCAATCTATTGGGATTTTAACTAGGCTTTTTCAAAGACTTCTTGATGTCAATTGTGAGTTGTCGAGATTCACGATGACATAACTTCGTTAACCCTTTATTGATGTGTAATGGTTTGCATGCATCGAGTTAATCTCTCCTTAGAGGTGCACACATGTATGATAAGCATAAGTATAAATATTCACATGGTTAGATATATATATATATATATATATATATATATTTTGAATGAGGATGCAACATGACACAAGTCCTTGAACTGATCAAAATTACCTGGGATTTTGAGAGTCATCGTCTTAGTCCCACAGGTAGAACACATTAGATGCTCAGTGTGAGTATGCTCAAACAGATATCACATCTGTTATTGCAGATGCTTGTTCCAATTTAGTCTCGAGCCACCTACTGTCTAGTTCCCATCATATTCACGGGGACCTAGACTACCCTGCAAGAAAGAATTACTTTACCTTAGGAACCCAAATCATTTTGGGTCCTAGGTTCCTGTTAGCATAAGCACGCAACTGCCTTCCTTCAGAAAACCTGTCTGGAGGACTACCTCTGTCCCGAGAATGTGAATAAGCCCTTGCTGTGGGCACAGAGAGGTTATGCCAACAGTCGATGGCAAAGTGCCCCACTTTGCCGCAACACCAACAAGGGTGTATGTTGTATCGCCGTTTTCGACCTGATCTAGTGACTGATGTAGTCACGGTCCTAGGTCTAAACGGGATAGGGCATGTTCTTGTCACACAAATTCCTCTTCCATCGAGACACGTGGAAGGGTGGAAAGAATACATGGTGTGAGCGTTATGAGGCCGGGAAGGTGGTGCCATTCTTTCAGGCATCTCCCTTACTGAGGCCACATGGAGCCTGACATCATGACTTCTATCCTCTCTATCCCGTGTCCTCGAGTGGTGAGAAGTCTTCTGTGAGCTGGGACATGCTGATCCACACTGTGTTGAGGCAGTGGCAGTGAATACAAAGGGCTCAGTTTGAGCCTTAGGTATTCTCTCGTGGGTGGCCATGCCGGCCCTTGCACTCCGGGTGTCTCCATATGGGGATAGATCACCCTTGCAGTGACCATGACTATTCCTGAGGTCATACTTGAAGGCATGATGAGTTGCCTTCCTGCTTGGAGTGGGGGGGTCGGAAAACCGTTTCCCATTTTCTCCACGAATTGATAATCCGGGAGATCCACCCGTTTTCTTGCTTTCTCTTAATAGCATCAACCTTGGAGAAGTTTGATATTATTCTTTTCTCATTCTCTAGACTACTCTCTAGAGCTGAGATCTTAGAGTCCTTGGCCTTGTTGGACGCTAATTGGAGAACCAATAAGATCTTCAGTCGAGCAATTTCTCGAGCTTGCTCCTCAGCAAGTAGGTTGCTTTCCTGAAGGGCTCTCTTCAGGGAGTCAGAATTTTCTGAAGGAGGGCAGTTCCTGTCTTCAAATATTTCAAGAGATACGGGGCAGGAGGAAGAAGTTACCTGCTCTTCAGCGCTATGGTCATCTGATCCAGTGACTATTGTTTCATCCACATTAGAGCTGCTTTCCTCACTATCTTCTTCAGTCTCTGACAAGGATACTGGAGCTCTGATGCAATCCGAGGGATCCTGGCCTTCATCTTCAGAAGTGAGGACCCCCACATACGCTTCATCCTCTGATTGGCAGCATATTCCAGCTTTCTCTGACCCCCCATCAGCTCTGAGATCATCATCCACAGAGATTTAGCTGTTCTGCATTTTTCCAATCTAGAGCGAGAGGCTCCAGACCAGATATCCAAGATAGTTTGACGAATCCTCTGGTCCAATTGAAAAAATGAGAGTTCCATCTCTGTCATCTCAGCAATGCACATGGGCACTTGGATCCCAGAGTCGGAGGTCTTCATGGGAATAAACGGACCCTCTTCCAGGATGAAGGATGCTCGAGGATCGATAGCATCAAGGTGACATGACACTCTCATTCGCCAGATGGGATAATAATCCTTTGTACAGGCGGGGAGTTTGAGTGGCGGCATCTCATACTCTAGCTCCATGCTTTTGACACTGGTGGCAGGATTTTACTCAAGGTGTTAACCTTTTTGATGAGTAACCTCCCTCTGATACCACTTGAAAGTCCACCTAGTGTCAACTATGTGTACCTATAGGGGGGGGGGGGGGAATAGGTGACGAGTAGTGGTTTTGCGGAATTTACGAGAGTACATGCACAATAAAAATAAAGAGCACAGCACACAGAAAACACAGCAAATTTATAGTGATTCCCCGACTTGGGTACATCCACTTTCCCCCTTCGACCTATCTCCCCAACAAGGGACGACTCGGTCACTTCTCCAACGGGATTGAAAACCAATCCCTGCACTAACGGAAGGAGCCCTTCCACACGTGAGAGTCAACACTCCCACAAACCGGGTTGCACCCAACCCTTACAACACGGAACAAAAGTTCCTTTACACTGAAATTAAATATAGAGAGTATGCGTGATACAAACTTCTTTTGGAGACTACGATGTTCCTCTTGTTCGACGACGTGTTCTTGAAGTCGATGAAGAGTCTACAACCTTGGTCTCTCTTGGAGAGGATCTCCCCGGAACTGGCGGCGGCACACGAGCGGCGGCTAGCTTCGGGATCGGCGGCTACGATGATGAGTGGCTGCTGAACTTGGAGATCCAAACTTCGTAGCGAAGCGAACTAGGTCTACCAACGGTCACTCTAGGATCGGTCGTCTCGATCGATTCGGACGGGGGAGTTTTTCCCAGTCAACAAATCGAGAGACAAGAGATCTCTGGATAGACACGTGAGACACAAGCTTTGCTAAGCTTCTGTCGCCGGAGATTACGAAGGAATCTCGAATGTTGACGGCGACCAACAATCCCGAGCGCGACGGCGGCGGCGGAGAGGAGTCGCGAAATTAGGGTTACGAGGCGGCTCGGTTTCCTTCTCTTTCTCCGTCCTGTTACTGTTCAAAATACTGGGATATATATACTGTAGATAATTCCAATATGACCGTTTGTGGGACCCACACTAGAAATCCCTAAGTCCGGTTCAAGCTAGTCCAAAGGCAGAATCCGGTCCAGCAGCATCCTGAGAAAACGCTAAGTGAAAATCGGCGAGAATCGCAGGTGATTCTCGACGAATCGGCGAGAATCACCAAGTGATTCTCGACGATTCGTCGAGAATCGTTAGTGATTCTCGCCGAATCACTTATTGATTCTCAACGAATTTCACTTTGTATGCATGAGCTGCTTGGCCACTGGTTCGGCGAGAATCACTAGTGATTCTCGCCGAATCTTACTTGGCACCGTTTTGAGGTAGCCAGAAGGAGTCGGCGAGAATCACTAATGATTCTCGTCGATTCGGCGAGAATCTCTAGTGATTCTCGCCGAATCGGCGAGAATCACTTGGTGATTCTCGTCGATTTTTCCTTAGACGAATTTTCGTCTTCCAACCAGGAGCTGCTCCTTGATCCATCCATGCTCCTTGTCTTCTCTTGCATATGAACTGCCCTGTACTTGAAAGTAAGTGCACTCCAATAGAGAGAGTACACGTAGGCCAACACACTGATCTGCTCAACGAGGGATTACGTCGTGCAGACCCGTGTATATTGACCTACTGCACCCTGACCTTGGTGTGCACTTAGCGTGGAGGAACTGCAAGCACAACTTGAAATGTTTCATCAAATACATTGTGAATTCATCTTAGCTTTACAGGTGGCTTCCTCAAATCTGGGTAATCGTGGATACAATACCCAACACGGTGGTTCAGGCACTTATTCTTGACATTGTAGTTAGTTACGAGCACCACTGTGAAGAGGGTACTGTCTTTTGAGGATGCTGAGAACTCGTTTCTCACAGATGGCACCAAACAGTTGTAGTTTAACTTGACGTTTCTAATCCTATCCAGATACGACTGTCTTAGCCTGGGAGCTGTCGAGCACGCAATCAGTCACAAAGTAAGAAAACATGTGCACAAAGGTATTTTTACATGGAAAACCCCCTCAACTGGATAAAAAACACAAGGCCGAGTTTGTGCCGGTCAAACTACACTATCAGTTTTGGGTTATAACTTGTTTGTAGAATCGAGAGCGACGGGCCGCTCCCCGTTACACTTTGGAGTTGAGGGAGAATTTTTGGCGCTCGACGGGCAACAAGCTACTCCACTCGAGATTTATCTTTCACAATCTCAGTGCGAGAATGGGCGCATAATGCGTGGAATGAGGCGACAGAGGGCTTGCTGGAGGTTGTATGTGAATGAGGCTTTCTTCGTGCAACGGGCAGAGCATCTTCTTCGTGGTGATGATGTGCACTTAGCCGAATTTCTGGTGGAGTGGCGGTGGCTCGTAGGAGAATTTTGGTGGAGGAGCGGTGACCCGTAGGAGGATTCTGGTGGAGGAACGGTGGCTCGAAGGAGAATGCCCGTAGAGCTCTGGCCTGAGAAAGAAAGCATAGAATAGAAAGGTCAAAAATGAGGTCTGAGGTCTTTTATAGCCTTCAGGAGGTGGTTACGGTGGTTATGCGGCTATCCGCACACCGTAAAAGGCAACATTGTTATTTTAAGCATAGTTCTGTGCACATTTTATTTGTGTATTATATTTTATTAAATGTCGGCCCCCATTAATAACATGACTCCCCCACTACCGATGGTGGTTACGCAAGTGGTTACCCGCATAACGGACTGCCGCGATCATGGACGATAAAGAGAGATGGAGGGAGAGGGAGGCGACTGGGATGCCGCCCTAAGAGGTCGAGAGGGGCGGCATGCCATCTCCTCCCGGTGATGGCGGCGGGCCACCAGCGCGACGTCAGCCTGGTGTGTGCCCATCTGGCCGAAGGCGGGGGCCGGCCGGCCGCACTTGGGCGGCATGTCGGGTGTAACATCCCTCAAGCATCTAGACCCCTAAGATGGTTTTGTCATGATTAGGTCATGACAAAATCCTAGGAAGCTCAAAGAGAACATGTGAACTTAGGCATGAAGGTGAAGATCACCATGGACTGTAAAATAACACATTCCAATTACCTAACCTGGGGTTCGACTTTAGGGCCTCACCTTGACTCTTTGACCCCACCATAATATCCCTAACCCATTAGGGGGTCCCATGGAGCACCTAGAACCCATTGAGGTCAATCAAAGTGGTCAAGTTGACCAAAGTCAACCCTAACCCTAAAATGGTCAAAGTGGCATATCAAGGGCCAATGAACCTCCAACTTGCCAAAATGACCCCGCCTACACCTTCCTAACACCTAAGGGAGGCCAATGGGTCACTAAGGACTCATTTGGGTCAACTCAAAAGGTCAAATTGACCAAAGTTAACTCAACCCTAAAATGGGTCAAACTAACTCAAGTTGACCTAACCTAGCCCAACCCACTTGGGTTAAGCCCAATTTGAGTGGTTTACAAGCTTTAGGAGACTGATATTTACCTAAAATACCACTCAAATTCTTGAGGGTGTGACTAGGAGAGAGAAACCTCATTTTTTCTTTAATAGAGGAGAGAGAAAGAGAGAGAAAGAGGCCATTCATGGCCAAGGGTCTCCTCTCTTCAATTCCAATTGCTTGGTCCATCTCCCCTGATCAATTCTGAGGAGATCAATAGCCATGGTCGTCCCCGTTGGTGGATGTATTCAGAGAATTTCAGGAGGCCGAAAACTCTTCCCCATGGCCATTAATGGTCATTGATGCTTTAACCCCTCATCTCCCCAATCTGATTCTTTTAAAATATTCCCCAGACTCAGAGCAGCCATTTCCACCATCCCCTTGAAGGATCTGAGCCCTTTGGCAGTGTGGTTGTAGAGCACTGATCAACTCCACCACCGTCAATAGCGACACGACGATCGACAAGTCTTCAGCCACTCTAGAAGGTCAACCTCCTCCTCTCCCTTTGTACTGGCATCTTAGATCGACTAGGAGAGATATCGAGCTCAATTGAGCCCGATCCCGTGAGGAGATTTGAAGAATTTTTCATGAAAAATTGAGGTTGCGGGTTCGCCGGAAACGACCTTTCCGGTGGCCATGTCGTCGCCGAACGATATCCACCACCTCAACGAAGGGTGTAGTGGCGGTGGCCGGCCAAGGAGGTGGCCGGGTGGTCGGGAAATGCAGCTAGAAGTGGCTACAAGACGGGAGAATCGTGACCGTTGGCGCCCTGGGGATGATGCGGGACGTCGCCCGATGTGCTTTAAGATTGGTGCCTCCGGATGAATTAAAATAGGATTATTATCATTTCATTTGATTTTGTCACACTTTATGCAGTGAATGGTTTTAAATATTACAAACACTTAGATTCGTCTACAGTAAAAGTGGCCAACCTAAAAGTTGTAGCCCTTGAGGTCTACTATATTTTAAAATTTGTTTCACACATTTGGGTCAGTGATATGACCACATCACTCAAAATGATGCAGTCTATACATAGTGATAGCCAGAGACTAAATTGAGTGCCCCATCAATCCAGCCATCCAAATGACTTGAGATTTGGAATGGGGCTCACTCTTACCTATACCGCTGACATATCCAAAAATGAGAATTTTTGGAAAATATTTCTCTATAGTTTTTGTAAATATTTTATAATTCATGTATGAGTTAATTAGAGGGTCTAATGATCTCACAATTCCCCAAAATTTTGGTGGATGACCCTTAGGAATGATAGGTCACTGGTAAAATTCTCAGCCCATTTGGGTTTGATTTGAGTAGGTATTGGTGTGATCAAAGTTTGGTCCATAAGGGACAAACTATGGCAACTGGTGTTTGATGGGTTGTATGGACAATCCTCACCCAAAAGGGATGAATCCTTGGCCACTGACTTAATGTCATATAAAATACACTCGTGAGAGATTTTGGGTGGTTTAGGGTTGGTATGCCCTAGAACCCTAGTGTGAACCCTAGGGTTGAGTTTTGAGCTCAATGAGGGACATGTGACCATATGTCCTTGGAATGTCTTGGAACTTGGTAGATGAATTCATAGGGTGGAAATAAGCCCTAAAAAATGTTATTAGAATTCTTAGGAACTTAAATCCCCTCTAAAATTATTTAGAATCAATTAGGTTACTTTTACTCATAATTTTATTGCATATCTGTATGATCTTGGATGTTCATGAAATTTAGGCAGTGATCTTTTATTGACGTTAATGTTCTGTGGAAATTTTGCTATGAATTCTGGATTAACATTTATAACACTTCATTCACAAACCCTAAGTTTGCCTTGATCATAAGATAATTATTTATGGGTTAATTATTCACTGAAAAATTATGAAATTTGGTCAGATGACATTTTAGGGCATCATTATGTACTGTGAATTTTTATAAAATTATTGAAAGCCTTTTCATATAGGTTTCTTCACAAAGTGCTCAATGCTGAATATCTTTAACTAAATTATTTATGTGACCAAATGGATTTAAAAAAGTTATTATTTTTGGTCAGGTGGCTATTCTGGTAATTTTCCCTATAATTTTTGGATGATTAATTCTAATATTTCCTGATTTACCCAATGCTTGTTGTTAATTAATCAATAATTTGTTTGGAGGTCAAAATGTTTTTGGAAAATTGTGAATTTCAATATTTACTGTTATTTTAATGATATACACTCATCATAATTTTGTTGTGGCCATATCTTGGTAGGAAATTATACTTGGTGTTCAAAAGTTTAGGTGGCTTGATTTTGCAGAAAATATAATAAATGCCAAATAAATTAGGAAAATTATAATCTTTTGTATTTATTCATAAAGTATCATGATAGACCCCAAATAATAAAATTAGGCCATTTGGATGATTATTTGGAGTATCACTATTCATGCACATCATGTAGCTCATTAGGTCTGCACATAGTAAAAAACTGTAGAATTAAGGAATCATATGAACCTTGGTATAGGATAAAGGGGTAGTTGGTGTACCTAATCTAGTTGAGTATGAATGAGGTCACCAATGGAAGTCAAGCTGTGAGAGCCGGGTTGACTAGGGTAAAGGTTGTGTTCGGGATCGACGATGGTTCATCTTTCCCTTGGAGAAAAGCTAAATACACTTGGGGTTAGTTCAAGTGTAATGCTAAGAGAGTTTAGGACATGGGTAGATACTAAAAATAATAAGTACCTTGTGAAAAGGAGATTTGAGCTTCAGCCCATCGTAGTTCCTAGTGCCCTCGAGATTCCTTCATAGGGAATGCCCTGGGTAGTTCAAGGTTAACCCTAAACTGTAAGGCTAAACTGTTAGTGCAAGATTATTTCTAAGTACTTCACATTCACTCACCCTATAATCACGGGAGGTGTACTTGAGTCCTGCGGTCGACAAAATTTGGTCGACGATCGTCGAGTGCTTAGGACACGGCCTGTGACACGGGCATGTCACAGGGCGTGCCAGTGCGGTCGACGAACTCAACCCGATGAATTAGAGCTGGGGTGTGTCTAGTACCGTGTATGGGCACACAGCCTGGGACACGGGCGTATCACAGGCCGTGTGAGTCTCGGGTGATTTTGAGATTTTTCAGCCAGATGAACACGGCCACAGACACGAGCGTGTCTGAAGGCGTGTCAGGTGACACGGCCCGTGACACGGGCATGTCACTGGATTGGATAAGTTGGTTGAGCACCGCTTGAGGCACACGACCTGGGACACGGGCGTGTCACAGGCCATGTCAGGCAAAATTTGTGCTTTTGTGGCACAATCGTGGCCGTCTGTTGCTTCAGCTGGGATCTAATGGCTGAGCTGCCTCCCTACTTCCTTAAGGACGTGGATGAGAAGGGAAATCTCATTTTTCATTTGGTCTTCTCTTTCTACATTCCTAGTGAGAGAAAGGGAGAGGAAGAAGGAGGAGAAGGAAAGGGGCTGGTCACCGGTGCTGCTGTGGTATTCCGACGAGAGATCCGAGGCCGGCGTTGCGGAGGAAAAACTGTTGCTAGCCAGAGCTCATGGCATGGAAGAGGTCTTTAAGGGTAACGACCTTTCTTCCTAGCCATGTGACAACCCCATCCGTTCATATAATATATACTAGAAGGTCCGGCCGGGGCCCCACAACATATACCACAAAATAGACGATGAAGCTACGGAGTGATACCAGAGTAGCGCAGCGCACCTAACACATTGCATTCTATTGGAAGCCTATAACACGACACTTGAACTCCACTCTTTAATTTCCAACATATAAAAACTCCACAGTTTATATATCATAGGAATGTCTTACAAATCACATAAAGAGGTGGCCTTATGGCCTTACAGGGCTTTCAAATAGTGGCCCAAACATTGGTACGCAGGCCGGCCACATCAAAAGAAAACATAACATTTACATCCACATTAGCCTTCGAGGGCTAGCAGCGGCAGTAGCTAAAGCAGTAGGGACTTCAACCCTTATGCGTCCCGCTCGGTTCTCCAGCACCTGTACAGGGACAATCCACCCAAGGGTGGCAAACAGAGGCAACGGTCAGCATTCAGCTAACCAAATTATAATGACCCTACCCCTTTATCGGGGCAACGGTATTCTTCCCTGCAGGCATATCATATCACAAGCATGTATATATATATCTCGTATAATGTGCTTTCACGCACACATGCCATCACAACCGTAAGCCACCCAGCCCAACGGTCCGTGCACTCAGGACACCTTCTTGGTGTACTAGCAAATCAGTTGCCCACCACCGTATCAGAGTCACAACCCAATGACAACTCACTTGAACATTTACTCCATGACGTGCAACCGGAGTTTTATAGTCTTAGTGAACCGGGATTGGCCCGTAGCCCCCCATTGTGTCACAGCACGTAGGCCTAAGACTCTTGCTATGCACTCCAACAGACCGCACCTTCTGGTCTCACGTCGGATGGACAAAACGCAGGTCGGATCCTCCACCCCCCGTTGCTCAAATCGCCTTGCCATCACCGAGTACGACGTACTCGCGGCTAAATAAAGGCGCGGGTAGGTCTCACCGATCCTGTTCTGGCATTCAAGCCTGGGTATTTCTATTACACCCATTCATCTCACAACATTAGCGGGTCTTTCCTGGGCACACCAGTACTTCCTACTACTCTCTTCGCAGGTGGACACAACAAATCTCACAAATGTCAGGGGTCTTTCCTGGCTACCATGCCAGTACTTCCTGTTACACTCTTCACAGGTGGACTCCCTATGAACATTAAGCATTACAAAGGGTATTTCCTGGAATTCCAATCCAGTACTTCCTGCTACTTCCTTTCACAGGTCAAACCCACTAGCACAAGTAGCACAAGCATTATACAGGTATTTTCCTGGACTACCACTCCAGTACTTCCTGCTACTTTCTTTCACAGGTCCAACCCGTTGACTCCTAAACTATGCGTTTATCATGGAGTCTTCTCCGGTTCGTATGCAACATCACCAATCCAGACCAACCTGTCCAGATGGGATTCACACAGCATGCCTATTCCATACTCCATTTTTGGATTTATATGCTAACAAAGGGGATCCCATGAATCAAACCAAAGACTCCCAAAATCAGCCACCTTTTGGTGGGGGAATCACATACATATGCCAAAAAGTAAGCCTTCATATGGCTAGGAAGAAATGTCGTTACCCTTGAAGACCTCTTCCGTGCCATGAGCTCTGGCTAGCAACAACCTTTCCTCCGCAACGCCGGCCTCGGATCTCTCGTCGGAAGACCGCAGCAGAACCGGTGACCATCCCCTTTCCTTCTCCTCCTTCTTCCTCTCCCTTTCTCTCACTAGGAATGTAGAAAGAGAAGACTAAATGAAAAATGAGATTTCCATTCTCATCCACGGCCTTGAGGAAGCAGGGAGGCAGCTCAGCCATTGGATCCCAGCTGAAAGAACAGACGACCACAATTTTGCCACAAAAGCACAATTTTGCCTGACACGACCTATGACACGCCCGTGTCCCAGGCCGTGTGCCTCAAGTGGTGCTCAACCAACTTATCCAATCCAGTGACACGCCCATGTGACACGCCCGTGTCACGGGCCGTGTCACCCGACACGCCTTCAGACATGCCCGTGTCTGTGGCCGTGTTCATCAGGCTGCAAAATCTCAAAATCACCCGAGACTCACACGGCCTGTGACACGCCCGTGTCCTAGGCCGTGTGCCCATACACGGCACTAGACACGCCCCAGCTCTAATTCGTTGGGCTGAGTTCGTCGACCGCGCTGACACGCCCTGTGACACGCCCGTGTCACATGCCGTGTCCTAAGCACTCGACGATCGTCAGCCAAATTTTGTCGACCACTCGTCGATTATTCCTCCTGAACACTTCGTCGAATGCAGGACATGCCCTGAGACACGCCCGTGTCCCAGACCGTGTTACCCCAAAAACTTTGCCTGTAGAAAAATGGGCTGTTACAACCCTCCCCTCCTACAAGAAATTTCGTCCTCGAAATTCGTATACAGGAAGGCAACCGACAACCAAAAAGTTATAACATCAAAAGATCTTGTTACAACAAAATTTTCACTAGGCAATCGCTACAAAAATAGCTTGGGAAACTCCGCTCGCATGGTCTGCTCTCGCTCCCATGTAAGCTCCTCACGACCGCAATTATCCCATCGGACTTTAACCATCCTGACCGTCTTGTTCCGCAATTGTTTCTCTGCTCGATCCTCGATCTGAATGGGTCTAACCCTCGTTGTTTGCCCAAACTCCACCGGCACACGATCATCTGTGATCACTTAAGCTTGATCTTTAACAGCCTTCCGAAGCACCGAGATGTGAAACACATCATGTAGTTAACCCAAGTCTGTCGAAAGTGCTAGCCGATACGCAGCTTCTCCTATTCGCTCAACCACTTCAAATGGACCCAAATATCTTGGACTCAACTTTTTCAAACGTCGAATCCGGGATACGCCTTTGAAGGGTTTGATCTTCAAGTAGACCCAATCGCCTACCGCGAACTCTACGTTCTGGTGCTTGGCATTGTAGTACTTCGCTTGACGATCTTGGGCTATGAGTAGCTTCTCTCGAATAACACGAATGGTTGGGTTTGCTTCATCGACTTCATTATGATTATAAACTCTAGCTTCACCCGCTTCTACCCAAGCCAAGGGAGTACGACACTTCCATTCATATAAAGCTTCATATGGTGCCATCCCGATGCTCGCCTGATAGCTGTTATTATAAGCAAACTCCACCATGTAGACATGATCTTCCCATCTCTTCCCAAAGTCAAGGGCGCACATCTGAAGCATGTCCTCCATCATTCTGTTGGTTCGTTCAGTTTTGCCATCCGTTTGGGGATGAAAGGTCGTACTGAAAGTCAACTTCGTGCCCAACAGCTAGTGAACTAGCCTCCAATCCTTTGACGTGAATTGCCCATCTCGATCACTCACGATGCTCCGAGGAACAACATGGAGCCGTACAATCTGTTCCACGTAGAGCTTTGCCAAACTTTCTACTGAATCATCTCGCTTGTTTGGTAGGACATGTACCACTTTTGTCAGCCGATCAATAATCACCCAGATGGAATCGTTTCCTTGCTGAGATCTTGGCAACGCGTGCATGAAATCCATAGAAATATTGTCAAATTTCCACTTTGGAATCGACAACGACTTCAAATAACCGCCTGGTTTCTGGCATTCCTCCTTTACCATAGCACAGGTTTGGCATTTGGCCACATAAAGAGCAACATCTTTCTTTAGCCTTGGCCACCAAAATAACTTTTTCATATCCCTGAACATCATCGTACTCCCTAGGTGGATTGAGTACTTCATATAATGTGCTTCATACATCAATTCTTTCCTCAATTTACCCACATTTGGGATGCACAAACGGCCTTCTTTCCGCAAAAGACCGTCATTCTAGGAGAATTTTCCTTCTGGCCCAGCTTTCGCATAACGTAGGAGATCTTCATCCAACTCCGTTGCCCGTCAAACTCGGTCCGTAAGGTCACATTGCACCTCTGTCCAGTTCAAACATGCATTGGCAGTGGCATTCTTGTCAACACAAGAAATCTTTAATGCTTCCAGCTCCTGGATGAGATGTTCATCATGCCTTTGCAACCAAGCTGCTCTTACCGGAGTCCGCCGACTACACATGGCGATGACAACACATGGCGATGACAACACATGCACCGTGGTCAACCGAATCTTCAGCTCTTCAAAAGCTCGCGCGCACGCTGGCGACCAAAAGAACTTTTGTTCTTTTCGCGGCAATGTGGTTAGCGGCAAAGCAATCCGCGAGAAGTTTTCAACAAATCTTCGGTAGTAGCCTGCTAGTCCAAGGAAACTCCGGACCTCGGCCACTGAAGATAATACTGGGCACTCTTGTATGACCCTTATCTTCGCTGGATCCACAGCTATTCCCGCTCCACTCACCACATGGCCCAGAAAAGCTACTGACGATAGCCAAAACTCGCACTTCGAGAACTTGGCATAGAGCTGATTCTTCCTCAATGTATTCAACACCAACCGCAAATGCTGCTCATGATCGGCTTCCGATCTCGAGTACACCAGGATATCATCAATGAACACTATCACGAACAGATCGAGGTACTCGTGGAATATTTGGTGCATTAAATCCATAAATACCGAGGGCACATTGCACAGCCCAAACATCATGACCGTGAACTCGTAGGTCACGTATCTTGTTCCAAATACGGTCTTGGGAATATCTTCTTCCGGGATCCTCAATTGGTAATAACCAGATTTCAAGTCCAACTTCGAGTAGACGGATGATCCCACTAGCTGGTCAAACAGCTCATCAATCCGCGGAATCAGATATTTATTCTTCTCGACCCGCATATTCAATTCGCGATAATCAATACATAACTGCAAGCCACCGTCTTTCTTCGTCACAAAAAGCACAGGGGCGCTCCAAGGAGACATGCTTGGGTGTATATAACCCTGCTTCATCAATTCCTGCAGTTGGACTTTCAACTCTGCCATTTCCTTAGGCGCGACACGATATGGCGAGCGGGCCATAGGTTTCGCACCTGGCACCAACTCGATCGTGAAGTCAATCTCTCACTAGGGTGGTAGCCCAGGGAGATTCTTGGGAAAAACATCTGTAAATTTCGACACAATCGGAACATCACCCACACTGGCCTTGTGCTCAACAGCCTGAATCAAGGCGAAGTAACACTCCGCACCCTTCCGAACAGCCTTCAAGACTTGGAGTGCAGACAACAACGTTCCGCCCACTCCTCACATACCCACGAACTTTGTCTTCTGTTCGATATTCTGGCCCAACGTGATCTCTTTGGACTGGCAATCAATCAAGGTATGCTGCTCCGCAAGCCAATCCATACTAAATATCACTTCGAATTTCGATATCGGCAATACAGATGCAGTCAAACTGAAATCCCGACTTCCTATTTGGACCGCCACATCACAAGCTTGATCCGTAAGCATCCAACAACCATTCGACAACACCACTCTGACGTTATCTGTCTTCATACGATTAGGTGTCCCAAGCCGCGCTATAAACTCGCAAGACAAAAAAGAATGCGACGCACCTGTATCAAACAGTGCTCGCGCCATCGTGTCCCGAATCATCACAAAACCTGTGACAATCATGCCACACACACAAGCCGCATACACATATGCATTAAGCAAAACATACAAGCAAAATACTATGCAAAATGTAACTCGTACCTGTGACGACGTCACTCTGCTTGATGGCCTCCTGCAGGCCAAGATTGTAGACCCGGGGCTGCGCCTGAGAGGCAGAGGATTCCACCACCGCCTTTCCTTTTTCCGCATATGACGCCCCCGCCTTATTTTCACTCTTTGTCTGCACCCGACAATCTCGATCTATATGCCCACCCATCCATAATTAAATCATGTACGAGTATCCGGCTTGGAGGTGGCCCCCGACGTTGCTCCTGATGCAATAGAAGAGGGAGCTTGTCTCGTCGTCTTGGGCCTCTTACCCCATTTCTTCTTATAAAATGACTTTGGCGGTCGGGGCACTTTAAACTTCGGCTGTGACACAGCCAATGCCCTCTTCCCTTGCACCATCTTCATGTCTTTTTCCAGTGCGCTTGCAGTGTCAACCAACGCTTGGAAGCCTTGGTTCACAGAACTAGAAAGCAGGAACCTCAGCTCGTCCCGCAGTCCTTCGTAGAACCTATTCGTCTTCTCTTCTCATCAGCAAATATCGAACCCGCATACCGCCCTAAGCGTGTAAACTCATGCAGGTAAGCTTCCACACTGTCATCTCCTTGTGTCAGCCTTTGGAATTCATTCTCCATAGCAATCTGTTAAGCCACGGGAAGGTGCTTCGCTAGGAAGAGTCGAGAGAATTCTTCCATCAATACTTGTGTTAAGGGACGACCCGCCAAGTGATGCAGCTCCATCTCGTCCCACCAAAATCTAGCCTCTCCTTCAAGTAAGAAGGTAGCTAGGGTGACTTTCTGATGCTCCTCCGTTCCAATCTCCATCATGATCAGCTTGACGCGCGATAATCAATCCTCAGCCTGTGCAGGAGATCCAACTCTCGAGAACGTCGGTGGGTGAAAACTCATAAACCGCGTCAACTGCTTCTCAGCGGTTTGAGGATTCACAGCCACAACAGGTTCCGACCTCGCCTCCACCTGTTCTGGCCTCACGGCCGGCTGCGCATGCCCTTGCGCCTGCCCAACCGGCTGTCCTTGAACCATCACAAACAAAGCCTCAGCAATATGTCGCACAGTTTCTGGAGACGGCAGAGGTGTAGGCACCTCAGTTGGTGTCGTACTTTCATCCAAACGCTGGGGCTCCGATTGCCCCGCACCACTCCGAGTCACCTAAAGGGACAAGACACACACAGTAGCGGCCTTATACAAGCAAACAACACAAAATAGGAACGCGCAGGTTCCTCAAACACAAGAATTTGCATTCCGATCATGGACATTCAGGAGTTCAGACGTGTTAACGTGGTTTGCACAGACACGTGCTCGCCACCCCACAAAAGAAGTCGACCACGATTTCGAGAGGGAAAGACCAAGACAGTTGAACTCCATATACCACAAAACAGATGATGAAGCTATGGAGTGATACAAGAGTAGCGCAGCGCACCTAACACATTGCATTCTAGCGAAAGCCTATAACACGACACTTGAACTCCACTCTTGAATGTCCAACATATAAAAACTCCACAGTTTATATATCATAGGAATGTCTTACAAATCACATAAAGAGTTGGCCTTATAGCCTTACAAGGCTTTCAAACATTGGCCCAAACATTGGCACGCAGGCCGGCCACATCAAAAGAAAACATAACATTTACATCCACATTAGCCTTCGAGGGCTAGCAGCGGCAGCAGCTAAAGCAGTAGAGACTTCAACCCTTATGCGTCCCGCTCGGTTCTCCAACACCTGTACAGGTACAGTCCACCCAAGGGTGGCAAACAGAGGCAACAGTCAGCATTCAGCTGACCAAATTATAACGACCCTTCCCCTTCCTCGAGGCAGCGGTATTCTTCCCTGCAGGCATACCATATCACAAGCATGTATATATATATCTCATATAATATGCTTTCACGCACACATGCCATCACAACCGTTAGCCACCTGGCCCAACGGTCCATGCACTCAGGGTAGCTTCTTGGTGTACTGGCAAATCAGTTGCCCACCACCGTATCAGGGTCACAGCCCAACGACAACTCACTTGAGCATTTACTCCATGACGTGCAGCCGAAGTTTTATAGTTTTAGTGAACCGGGATTGGCCCGTAGCCCCCCATTGTATCACGGCACGTAGGCCTAAGACTCTTGCTATACGCTCCAACGGACCGCACCTTCTGGTCTCACGTCGGACGGACAAAACGCAGGTCGGATCCTCCACCCCCTGTTGCTCAAATCGCCTTGCCATCACCGAGTACGGCGTACTTACGGCTAAATAAAGACGTGGGTAGGTCTCACTGATCCTGTTCTGGCATTCAAGTCTGAGTATTTCTATTACACCCATTCATCTCACAACATTAGCGGGTCTTTCCTGGGCACACCAGTACTTCCTGCTACTCTCTTCGCAGGTGGACACCGCAAATATCACAAATATCAGGGGTCTTTCCTGGCTACTATGCCAGTACTTCTTGTTACTGTCTTCACAGGTGGACTCCCTATGAACATTAATAATTACAAAGGGTATTTCCTGGAATTCCAATCCATTACTTCCTGCTACTTCCTTTCACAGGTCGAACCCACTAGCACAAACAACACAAGCATTCTACGGGTATTTTCCTAGACTACCACTACAGTACTTCCTGCTACTTTCTTTCATAGGTCCAACCCGTTGACTCCTAAACTACGCGTTTATCATGTTGTCTTCTCTGGTTCATATGTAACATCACCAAACCAGACCAACCTGTCCAGACGGGCTTCACACAGCATGCCTATTCCGTACTCCATTTTCGGATTTATATGCCAACAAAGGGGATCCCATGAATCAACCCAAAGACTCCCAAAATCAACCACCTTTTGGTGGGGGAATCACATACATATGCCAAAAATGAAGCCTTCACATGGCTAGGAAGAAAGGTCGTTACCCTTGAAGACCTCTTCCGTGCCATGATCTCTGGCTAGCAACAGCCTTTCCTCCGCAACGCCGACCTCGGATCTCTCATCGGAAGACTGCAGCAGCACCGGTGACTAGCCCCTTTCCTTGTCCTCCTTCTTCCTCTCCCTTTCTCTCACTAGGAATGTAGAAAGAGAAGACCAAATGAAAAATGAGATTTCCCTTCTCATCCACGACCTTAAGGAAGTAGGGAGGCAGCTCAGCCATTGGATCCCAGCTGAAGGAACAGACAGCCACGATTTTGCCACAAAAGCACAATTTTGCTTGACACGGCCTGTGACACGCCCGTGTCCTAGGCCGTGTGCCTCAAGCGGTGCTCAACCGACTTATCCAATCTAGTGACACGCCTATGTGAAACGCCCGTGTCATGGGCCGTATCACCCGACACGCCTTCAGACACGCCCGTGTCTGTGGTCGTGTTCATCAGGCTGCAAAATATCAAAATCACCTGAGACTCACACGACCTGTGACACGCACATGTCCCAGGCCGTGTGCCCATATACGGCACTAGACACGCCCCAGCTCTAATTCGCCGGGCTGAGTTCGTCGACCGCGCTGACACACCCTGTGACACACAGGGCGTGTCCTAAGCACTCGACGATCGTCAACCAAATTTTGTCGACCATTCGTTGACTGTTCCTCCCGAACACTTTGTCGAACGCAGGAAATGCCCGGGGACACGCCCCTGTCCCAGGCCGTGTCACCCCAAAAACTTTGCCTGCTGAAAAATGGGCTGTTACAGGAGGCTAGTTTGGTTTAGACTCACGAGCGGTAGGCTCGACGGTGGTAGGTACAAACTGGTTAGTCCAGGGAGCTAGTGGCTCAGAAGGTTGTTGTGACGGACGGGTTAGTCCGGGGAGCCGATCGATCAGAGAATTATATTTATCATAAGTGCATGTGCATAAAAGTGGCGGGTATTCAATTCGTTCTGGTCGTCGCACCGACAGAGGAATGAAGACTCTGGAGGGTGTAGTGGTTGGGACTAGCTTGCTAGTGTCTGTGGAGATGCTTACCTAGTGACCCTACACTTGACCACAAAAGACTGGAGGGTTTGTCGGCATTATTACGTGGTGACTCTTGTGTGTCCTTCAGAGGCGTATGTAAGGGCTAGGCCTGGAAGTGCGGTTACTCGCCTAGGAGTGGGGTGGCCCAACCCACTATTTTCGTTGGCCACTACAGAGGCTCCTGGGAGTGAAGCTAGCTTCTAAAACTAGGGAACTAAATGTATGTGCGCATAGAGTCATGTGCATGTGTTGCACTTGTATGAATATAGAATTAAACCAACATATCATGTCATCATTTCATTTAAACCCATACCCATATCAAATAAATTGGTATGAGCCTTTTTATACGATAGGCCTTGCAAAACGACCCATTGACTTATGAGTTTGTATGAGCACTCTTATAAGTTAAGGTTACTTATTCTATAGCTTATTTTACTTTACTTTATCTGTGGTAGAAGGTAGCCGTAGTTCTTTACTTGTACTTTTATTACTTATAGTGTAACATGTGCTTACTGCTCTGTACTTTAACTTGTTTACATTACTGCTACCTTGTTATAGTTCCTATGTACATACTCCTGCTAGGGTAGTTGTCACCTGCTCTTGTTCATTCCCCACCTTAAATATCTTTCCTTTCCACCTCCTCATACGGTGCCTAGGAGTCGCGGGGGTGAGACGAGGATCATAGTGGCTTAGTCTTTTGACTAACAGTCGGTGGACCACATCATTTTAGGAATTCGAGGCGATGCACCAGTCGTAAGAGGATGGCAGGACTTGAGGAGCAGTTGCTGTGCACTACCGCTACTACTCGGCGACCAGTCGATGACGGTTTTCAGTTTGCTTCCACTAGATGTGTGAGTTGTGTGAGAGTGATCTTTTGTATTATACATGTACCGGGCATAAGCCCATTTTCTACTCTCTTTCATAATTTATCCTAATTGTGGACTATTGCTCTTATATATATATTGATAGTGAGCTGTGATCTATGGACTTTTGTTACTCATTTTCTTCTCTTTTGTTGGCCTACTGTGATGTGATCTTTTTAACCGGCATGTTCGACGTCATACAGTGGCGTCTAACTTGGTAGTTTGAGTCACCGTAAGGTGGCGGTTCTAGGCGTAATACCTGGAGGCAAAGCAAAAAAATGGGGTCTTACACAGGGTACGACCCCGATGTTGGTCGGCGGACGTGGCGCCGACACCAGATGTCGGCCACGAGGCTGCCACCGCCTGACCGCAAGGCTCAGCAGGCCGGGATTTGGTACGAGGGGGGCGCGGCAGGCCAAATACGCTCGACCGAAGGGTCGGGAGCGGCTGACCACGAGACACCCCTCCCGCGGAGGCAGCAGGAGGGAGAGCTCCCGCCGACCAGGATGACCGACGGGAATACTGTGTCACTCGGCTGCGAGTGCGCAACCAAGAGGTGGGGCCTCTAGGCCGGCAGGAGCCGGCCGACAGCCGAAGGGAGAGAGGGGCCAACCTCCTCGATCAGCCCCAACCGTCGAGAAGGAGAGGGATCCCAGCGCGCGCGGATCCCGCGCGATTGCTTGTGCGGATCGCCCCCACGGCGGTCAAACCCATATACCCATCAAAATAATGGGGATCATGAGGAGTGGGATACCCACACCTCAAAACTCTATAAAAATAATCTCATTTCTATCAATCAGTATTGTTGCGGACTAACTCAACATCCCAGTCAGGCCGGATTTCTTAGACCGTCTTAGCTCTCAGAATGGTCGAGCACGCACATAGTCAAAAGAGTAGGTTGATTGTACACAAGCAGTTTTAAAGTGGAAAAACCTCTAAACTGGGTAAAAAAATCACGTGACTGGATCTTTGCCAGTCAAAATCCACTATTTCCAGGCGGTTACAGCTGGTTTGTGATGCCGAGAGTGATAGGCCATCTCTCGTTACAATTATGGGGTGAGAGAATACTTTGCACACGATGGATGACAGGTCGTCATGTCGGGAGTTGTAACAAATTGCGCTTCGCGCTGGTGGTCTTCAAATAGCAGATTGTTGATTCTGGATGGGAGGCAGAGCACTCAGTATTGTAGTTGTGGCAGCCGTTTGGAACTTGGACGATTTGGCTTTGATGGGTGGTCATGACTTGACCCGCTTGCGGCTCGGGTGTGGCTCCAGTAAGACTTGTGTGTGTGGCTCGGAGGTGGCTCGTAGGAGGAAATTGGTAGAGCTTCGACCTGAGGACGAAGAAGACTCTGAAAAAAAAGGTGAGAAATGAGGAGACGTGATGCTCCTTTTATAGGCTCCGGGAGGTGGTTACGGGGTTATGCGGCTATCTGCACACCGTAACTACTTTCAAGAATGTTTATATTATAGTTTAAATGTGTGTATCCCGCTTATTGGAGATCGCCATAAATAAATAAATAAAAAAATATTAATTAAATTTCCCCCACTAACCTGGTGGTTAGTGGGTGGTTACGCACGAATTGATTGGCCGAGGACGCTCCCCCTTAATCAGACGACGAGAGTGGGAATCCACGGGAGGCCGGCGAACTTGCCGGGGAGAGCCTCCAATGGCGGTCGGGGAGGGCCGACCGCTCTCCTTGGCTGCATGCCAACGACCGAGGGAGGGAGCGGTGATAACTTCTCAAAAAGAAGTTATCTAGCCCAAGTTTTGGACCTTTTTACTCGTTGATCCGAAAACACCGTTTAGTTAAAGTCTAAATGTAAGTAAATTCATTTTTATTTTATTTATGTCTAAATTAGTCTTTTTCTTAGGTGGTTGTGCAAGAGAAGCCAAAGAGAACAAATTGGAAGAAGGATTTTGTCAAATATACTATCATGCAGAAAAGGTCACAACCTCTGAAAAAAAGGTTGTCATCTCTCGACGAATTTCAAATTTCAAAATTCAAACAAATTGCGTCATTTGCAAAAATAGAAAGATGCATCCTTTGGGGAAAGGGTTGGACGTTTTTTATGGGAGATTATTCTGAAGTTATTAAGGATTCATCATCTTGAAGAGAGAGGGAGTTCTTGATCTAGGGTTTTCAAAGATCCTCATCCTTCAAGGGAGCAACTAGAGAAAAAGAGGAGATTTTTCGGGCTGATCGAGGGAGTGATTCCGGCAAAGGAATCTTACATCGTTTACTCTTTAATTTCAACATGATTTGTATTTTAACCCCGAAATCGGCGATCCTTCCCAAGACAGCCAGCTCGCTCATCGCGGCCTGCCCTAGGTTCCTCTTGGAGGCCGTGATTCCCTAGGTTTGGCGGACAGAATGTTCTGTCCGCTCAGGCCGCGTGGCTTGTGCGGTCTCAGCGGTCTGACCCCCATGCTGCGCGCCTTTCCTTGGTCGGCCGGGCTTGTGGACTGCTTCCGCAGTCCGCCTCTACAGGCCGCCCCCTTTTTCAGCTTAACCGCAAGGTTGTCTCCGCAGGTCTCTCTCTGCCGGACTCAACTTCCTATCCGCCCAGGCTGACAACAGGTCGAATTCCTCTTCATCTTAACCGTAGCTATCTCAACAGATGCTACTTTGCTGGATTCGGATTCCTGTCCGCCCAGGCCGGCAGCAGGTTGCATATCCCTTCACCCAGCAACACGGGCAGCCGACTCCTCCAGCTCGCCTACAGAGCGCGGTTTCCAGCTCCGGCTATCCGCTAAGACCATCAGCAACGTCCAAGTTCCTCGCGACCTGGGCGGACTTGAAGTGCGATCAATACTTCCAGTCCGCCTTCATTGGTGAGCCCCAACAGCCTCAACAATAAGGCTCTCCATCTCTAACGTAAGTGGACTCGACCTTGCAGCAGCCGCGGACTCGACGGATTTGGAGGGCTGTCTATGCAGTCCGCCCTTTCCTTCGCCAGCACCAGCCTCTCAGCAGCAGCGGGGTCAACTCCTCCTAAGTCCATAGGCATTTCACAGGCTCCGCCAGTAGTAGCAGACTTCTCCCTCAGCCTGCAGCCTTTGTGCGGAATCAGTCAGTAGTTGCGGACTCCTTCCAGTCCGTCATTCAGCAAATCCTCCAGAAAGCAGTCACTGTCCGCATAAACTCGTGCGGACTCGCCGGATGCCGCGAGCACTCTCCTGCCTGCACCCCTTGCAGCTCGCTCAGTTCAACAACGGCGGACTCAGCAGATTCTCCTTGCAGTCCACCCCTTGTCCTCCAACAACCGCCACTCCAGCAGTAGGAGGACAATCCCAGCTCAGCAGTGACGGACTCTGCGAACCCGCATCACAGTCCACCACTGAGTCTCCCATTTTGCCGTCAGCAGCACCGGATTCAGTACCAAGTCCCAGTCCGCGCGGCTTATTGCGGACTCGGCGGACTCCGTCTTCATCTCGCTCAAGTTACCATCTCACCGGGGGTAACGTCACCGTAAGCCGTTACCTCCTCGGGCCTATAAATAGCCCCCCATGCCTCTCGTATTGAGGGAGGTCAGCTGTAACGACCCTGGCCCATTTATACTAGGCCTCGCCGGCCTACCAATAGCCCGGGTTTAGAGCTCAGAGGCCCGCAGGCTTGTCTCGCCCCACGACACCACTGGTAGTAAGCCTAAACATCAAGGCCTGCAGGCCCAATGCACCCCAACCAAATCTCCGCGCCTGTTTTTCAGCAGCGGTAGGTTGTTGCCAAGGGGTTTCGAACCCAAGACCTTGATAAGACTCTCTTTCAACAGAGCTCATCACCAACTGAGCAGCTCAGTTGGTGATGAGCTCTGTTGAAAGAGAGTCTTATCATGGTCTTGGGTTCGAAACCCCTTGGCAACAACCTACCGCTGCTGAAAAACAGGCGCGGAGATTTGGTTGGGGTGCATTGGGCCTGCAGGCCTTAATGTTTAGGCTTACTACCAGTGGTGCCGTGGGGCGAGACAAGCCTGCGGGCCTCTGAGCTCTAAACCCGGGCTACTGGTAGGCCGGCGAGGCCTGGTCTAAATGGGCCAGGGTCGTTACAAAAAGTGCACTTTTTATGTAACGGCCCGACGTAGGACTCAGAGGCTACCGCACCCCATCATGGGCCGAATAGCTTGGCCCACCCGTAGGCCCGTTACAGGGGTGCAGGCCAATACCTAGCGGCAGCTCAGTTGGTGATGAGCTCTGGTGGAAGAGAGTGTTATCAAGGGTTGCGGGTTCGATACCTAGCGCCAACAACGCGCCTTGCTGAAAAACAAGCGGGAGAGGCGTTGGGGTGTATTGGGCTGCAGCCCTGTAACGGGCCTACGGGTGGGCCAAGCTATTCGGCCCATGATGGGGTGCGGTAGCCTCTGAGTCCTAGGCCGGGCCGTTACATAAAAAGTGCAGCTCAGTTGGTGATGAGCTCTGTTGGAAGAGAGTGTTATCAAGGGTTGCGGGTTCGATACCTAGCGCCAACAACGCGCCTTGCTGAAAAACAGGCGGGAGAGGCGTTGGGGTGTATTGGGATGCAGCCCTGTAACGTTGTCACGGGTGGTCCAAGCTGTTCGGCCCATGTGGGGTACGACAGCCTCTGAGTCCTAGGCTGGGCCGTTACATCAGCGCTAGGAGGTCTCGTCATCACCAAGGTGCTCACGCCCGAAGTCATCCTGCAAGCCCTCCTGCGGACTCCTTTTCTTAGACCGCACCCATCTCTGTGCCTTTAATCGCGCGTCCTGTCAGCCTGTGGTTCTCCAGTCCGCGCGGTCTCCCGATCCCCTTAACCGCACGGCTTGCCAGCCTCGCTCTCCAGTCCGCACGACCTCCTCTGAAATTCTTCTTCCTTAGCCGCCAGCTTCCTTCTTGTACCCTTTATTACTATGTTGTAAAGATGTATTAGCAGCTTGTAACTCTCGCTATTAATAAAAGGAAAGCCCATCGCAAGAGTGGCGTTTAAGCCGCGGCAGGCGAAATCTGTTGTTGCCACTGCTAGTGGCCCCTTCTCTTTCCCTTCTTCCTAGCTCAGCTCAGCTCTCTCGGCAACCAACCTGCAAGCACAACCGTCATATTAACCGTCTGTTCGACAGCTCCTGATCAACCTCCTCCTCTCTTGATCGATCTTCTCTATCGATCAAGCTTCTCCTCTGCTCATCAGCCTTCCCGGCTGCTCTCAGCACCCTCTCCTCTATCCCCGCAAACTCCTTGACAAGCGCTTGATCCACTCTCGAGCACTCAGAAGCTTCCCTCTTCTCCTCTATCCCCACAACCTTTGTCCTCTTCCTCTCCTAGCCTGTGAGACCAAACACACCCCCTCCGTGTTAGCTGCCCAGTGTCGTTTTCTCACATCAACAGTTAACATGCGGCCTTCAGATCCGAACAGACGGTGAACAACGACAGTTTCCCATGTCAGATCGTCAACCAGCCGAGAGCTTTGCTCCAAGTCCTAGAGATGATCCTCTCTGGGAGGCATTTGAGCAATCGCGTCGTGAGAATGCTCAGCAGTTCCAAATAATCAACCAAATGCTCGCTGCAATCACATAGCGACTAGACTCTCAACAAGCAACAGCTCCAATTGCTTCAGCTGGTCCAATCAACCCAACCCCAACTTTGGATCATCAGCGAGCTTGTCATCCAGCTTGCCCGCCGGTCTATCCTCCTTATACAACAACCTTCCTGCAAGGGCCTGCAACTCCTCTGTGACCTCAAGATGAAGAATTTGCTGCTCGCGAAAACTTCTTCCGGGAAGCAGCCCGGGGAAGTCCTGCTAGATTTCTCAATTTTCAGGGAAGTCATCCTTACCCTGCAGCTCCTGCATTTGCTCCTCCTGCAGTAAATTTTTCTTTTTATCCTCCTGCTTCTTTTGCAGCTGCAGCTTATGCTCCTTTTTATCCTTATGTTGTAGGAGATCAAGAAGAACC
Organism: Platanthera guangdongensis; assembly: GCA_039583875.1. Lineage (NCBI taxonomy): Eukaryota > Viridiplantae > Streptophyta > Magnoliopsida > Asparagales > Orchidaceae > Platanthera > Platanthera guangdongensis. The sequence goes on along the minus strand of CM077157.1, from coordinate 13,430,825 downwards.
TTCACCATTCACAGAGAATGTTTGAAAGATATAGTACCTAAACACCTAGAGGGGGGGGGGGTGAATAGGTGACCAAATTCTTTTTAAACTTTAATGACAGCAATCAGTTTATAACACAAAATCTACTCTACTTTTGCACAGCAATCACACATCATACACAGCAAAGCACAGCACAGCAGACACAGAGTTTTATAGTGGTTCCCCAAGCTTTGGGTACATCCACTTTCCCCCTTCGCCTATCTAGCAGTGTACTAGATTCGGCCAAACTTCTCCACTATCTCAAAACACAAACTGGTTCCTACACCTCAGGCCCAAGGCCCTACAACTCAGCTTTTCCACAAAGCCTACTCTCAGCCACAAAGGCCTACACTCAGCCACCCAGGCCTACACTCAGCCACCAAGGCCTACACTCAGAGATTTCAATCTCCTACACTCAGGCTCTCAAGCCCTACACTCAGCCTTTATAATTACAGGCTTACAATAACTCAGATCCAAAGGATCCTAGAAGATAAAAATGAATTTACAAATGATAACTCAGCAACTCAGAAACAAGAGAGGGGAGTTGTGAGTTTCTTGATGAGTTCTTGGAAGAACTCAGCTGGATTCAATCTGACTTAGCTTTCTTCAAAGCTTCTTGAAAGTAGAACTCAATAAGATTGACTCCTTCTGCAGTTGATCATTGACCTCTGCTTCTTAAGATCCAGAATAAATCTGAACCCTTCTTCTCAGCCTAGTTCCAACGGCTGATTTCTTGGATGGAGCCCTCTCTCTCCAACTTCTTAGATCTGCACTTGGACAGCTAGATCTTCTTGTCTTGATACTTGATCAATAAATTGAACAACTCTGTGAACCACTTTTGAACAACTGTAACGACTGTTTCTGTAGACTGTATGAGCCTATTTATAGGCTTTCTTCATGGTAACCGACTGGTCCGGTCCATAACTGAATTCTGACATCTCTGACAGGTGCTGTAGACCGGCTGGAACGGCAGCTGTCAAGTCATCCAGTCAGTTCTTGAAAGGTCTCCAACTGTCTGAAAGTGTCGAGACTTTCTGTCTTTAAGTGTCGACACTTATAGACTAAGTGTCGACACAAGTTGTGTAAGTGTCGACACAAGTCTACAAGGTGTCGACACAACTCCTTGTGTTGTAGATTCTATATCTCGACACAGTTTCTTCTTTATGTATCGACACTGAAATTGAGTTTCAACACAAGTACTTGATCTTCTGTATTTTGCTGAATTCTTCTAAGTGTCGACACATCTCCTTTGTGTCGACACATCTTCATGTGTTGAATCTGTTAAGTGTCGACACTGCTTCTTTGTGTCGACACATGTCTTCAGTGTTGATACTTGCTGAGTGTCGACACAGCTCCTTGTGTCGACGCTTGATTCTTCTGTTGAGACTTCAGCTGAGTGTCGACACATTCCCTTAGTGTCGACACTTGTACTTAGAATAATTTGTTGATCTTGCTGTTCTTTGCTAAGTGTCGACACAGCTCCATGTGTCGACACTTTCTTCAAGTGTTGAGTCTTCAGCTGAGTGTCGACACATTGTTCTGAGTGTCGACACTTACTTCAAATGTTGACTCTTCTGTTGAGTGTCGACACATTGTTCTTAGTGTCGACACTTACTTCAAGTGCTGACTCTTCTGTTGAGTGTCGACACATTGTTCTGGGTGTCGACACTTATACTTAGTCTCTGCTGACTTTTGCTGAGTGTCGACACAGCTCCAAGTGTCGACACTTTGTGATGTAGACACAGTTCTTCTATGTGTTGACACTGCTGTTAAGTGTCGACACTACTTTACTGCACTTTTCTTCACTGAGTGTCGACACAGCTCCTTGTGTCGACACTTTGTGTCTGGTGTCGACTCTGCATCCCAGGTGTCGACACAATGACTCCAAGTGTCGACACTGCTTGTCTGGGTGTCGACACAAGCTTTCTTAAGTGTCGACACTTTCCCTCTGGGTGTCCACACATGTACTTAGAAACTTTTTGCTTCAGTCCTGTAAATACTTATCCTGCACAAGTAACTCAAAAACACATCAAATACATTTTGATGTATATCATTGAGTTGGGTGAGGCTTCTTCAAATCAGGTACATTTAACTAATGTACCCAACAATCTCCCCCTATTTGGAGAAGTCATAACCCTTAGTCAATGATATACACCATTCATAAATAAATTACAAAATGATGTAAAGCAGGATTATATACAGCAGGGTAAACATAAACATGTATCAATTACACATGTATACAAATACATCATCACAAAATAAATATGAAATAGACATAGACATCATCACAGAACAAGTATGTAATAGACATAACATATAACACATTGTTCTAATATCTGTCTTATACATTTTCAGAAGTTCACAAAATGTTTTTCATCAAAAAGATTACAAAGTAAACTTCAAGAAAATTCTAAATCTATTTCAGTTCTGGCTCCTTAATCACTATGCCTTTGCCAGCTTGAACTTTAGCTTGGACAGGAGCATCAGCAACTTCAGCATCAGCAGGCTTCTTGCCTTTCAGATCTTTCTTCTTAAGCTCTTCTGCTTTGATCTTCTGCCTTTCAAAATAATGGTATGGCTTTGGAAAGTACTTGCTATGCTCCTGAGCAGTAGGAGGTAGCTTTCCCATCTTGACCTTCCTTCTGTATTGTACAATTGCCTCTTGTCTAGTTTCATGTTTTCTCCATTCAGCTTCAGAGAACCACTTGTTCCTGTCATGAATGTTGTCTTTGGCAGCTTTTCAGGCAGTCAATATAATGTTTCTTGAGGTAGGGCTCCACTGCTCAAAGTCTGGTCTCTGTTCAGCTTGTTCCCTAAACCTCTTCTTAGACAATCTTGTCTCTTCTTCTTTCTGCATTGCCTCTTGCATGGCTTCAGAAATAGGCTGAACAACCTTTTCAATAATAAAATTGTCCTTGCCCCCAGGTGGGCTATACATGGACAGTACATCTGCATGAATCATGTCAAAATCTGGAGGAGGGTATATGACTTGAGCCACTTCAGGTTGCTCTCCTCCTAGATATGCAGGTTGAATTCCAGATTCAGCAACATTATCATCATCACAAAGAGGAGGATATCCCAGTGTAGCTCTGATAGAATTTGATATCCATTTGGCATGATCAGAGCTTGCCTTGACTAACACTCTCTCCCCCTTTATGACTTCTCTTTCTATATGATCTCTCACATCATCCTTTTGAAATCTCACCTGATTGTCCAAGTAATTAACTCCATCTTTAAAGAAAGGTTTTAACCTTTGGAGTTTGTCAGTTATCAGCTTCTGAGATTCTTGAATGGCAGTCTTAATATTAGAGAGTTCTTCTTGGAATACTTTATCAAACTCAGCTTTAATAGTAGCAGTGGAAGTAGAAGGTCCAGCAGCTTGGTTCTTTAATTCTGTGACAATAGCATTATGGGAAGCAGTAAGATTATCATTCATCCTTATCTGATTTTCAAGTACATACCCTTGCTTCAATGCTATGTCATCTACTTGTGCTTTTATCTTCTCCTGGTGTGTAGCCAAGTACACCACTGCATTCCCCCCCTTTGTGGAAGCAGGCTGTCATCTCCTTCTTGTTCTGGTTCATTTCAAACCTGATAGATTTGATGTCCTTAGCTAGATCAAATTGGAGAGACTTCTGCCCTTCATCTACATATTTCTCTATGGCCTTCCTTTACTCATCAAGTTTAATTTGCATGACAACCATTAAAGCACTATAATCAACAATTGGAGTTGGCTGTGATATAGGCTGTTGTGCAATAGATTGTAAGGCCTTCTTATAACTTTGACTCCTTCTCTTGAATACATAAATTTTCTGTTTCTTTGCCCTTGCAGACTCCTCATCTTCAGAGGCAGATGTGCTGGCTATGTCCACCCTCTCCTTAGGGCTTGGAGGCTTCTCAGTCTGCACATCTGGTGCTTTCTCAGGTTCTTGCCTTATAGGCTCTTCCAGAATCTGCACTTGCTCCCCCTCAACTGGAGCATTCTCTCTTTCAGCAGCAGCCTTATCCATGTCAAAGTCATGTTGGTCTAGATTTAAAAATAAATCTTCCATAGTGTACTCTTGTGGTGAAGGAGCTGGAGAAATTCTTGTCTCTTCAACCACTGGATCAGGAACCACTGTAACATCTTGATCAACAGCAGATGTGTCTTCTATGACAGCATCTGGGACTTGGTTATCCAGCTGAATTTGCTAATGAACATCAGACAAATCAGTATCTTCTATAGGAAATTCTAAAGTATTGAGTTCAGTGATTACCTCTAGGATAATGGTGGTTGCTTGTTCACTTTCCAGTGTAGTGGGTTCATCTACAACTGGAAGCTCCCCCTGGCTTTGATCCTTGTGGATGGGGCTTGCTTGAGGTAGCTCCCCCTGGATCTCAGCATCATCTTGAGGAGTAGGAGATTGTACAGCAGGCTCTTCCTCATTCTCATCTGGAGTGAAGACAACCTGTTCTTCACTATCAGAACTGCTAGTGGACTCTTGTGCCACTGGGGCAGTCTTCCTTTTCTTCTTTGGAGGAATTTCTTTCTCAGAAAATATCTTTTCAGAGGTTGGCACCTCCTTAGTCAACACCCTGTCCCATCTGGAGAACAACCTCATGTCCATTTTTCTCATATGGTTTATTTTGCTTCCAGCAGCTGTACTCATAACTTCAGGTATTACACCAACAAGATAAAGACTTAAAATTCTGCCCAGGTTGGGCTTCTTCAAGCTTTCTTTAATCTTTTCATAAACTACCATAGACCAGTCAGTTTTTAGAGTGAAGATTATTCTTGTCATTATATTGAACATATATAGAGGCAGACACTCTGTCATGCCCTCCTGGCTTATTGAGAATAACTTTTCCAACAATCTCAGACATGAATTTGCCTTGGCTGTTCATGCCCTTTCTGTTGAAAACTGAACCAATCTTCATTTTAGAATCAAGGCCACACCAGGTTAGAGCTTCCCTGGCCTTTGAAGCAGTAACCTCATCTTCCTCTTGAGTTCTTGGTAGCTGTAGAATCTTCCTCAAGCTCTTAGGTGATACCTTCACCTTCTCACCATGAACCCTGGATTTGATTTTGAATCCAGTTTCATCTATCTTGGCTCCATTGAGGAATTCAAGTACCTCTTTCTTCCATATCTTAGTAGGTTCAGAAACTAGATATTCTAACCCGGAATCTGCTACTAGGGTTATCACGTGCTTGATTTCTTGCTCAGCATCCTCAAAAGCACCGCACACCAGCTCATACCCTTCGTTGACGTTCTCCTCTAGCTTAGGCGCCATTAGGGTTTGTAGAATTTGTCTTGAGAGAAGAGAGGTGTCGACACAGAAGTTTGGTCTCGAAACTTTGAAAGCATGTCGACAAACTAAGACGAAATCCTATTTATACCTTTCTAATTTTGAAGATGAACAGGCGGGACAGCTAACTGAAAATGTGTCGACACTGGCAATAAGTGTCGACACTGACTTATAATGTCTCGACACCTATGTGTCGACACAAGTTTAGTCAACAGATTTTATGTGTCGACACTTGTTTATGTGTCGACACCACATAACTCGACACATAGTCGAGACTTTACTTAGAAAATTCTGAGTAAAACTTAAGTGTCAACACCACATTGGATGTGTCGACACCTACTAGACATGTGTCGACACTAATATTCTGAAGTGTCGACACCAGCTTCCTAGATGTGTCGACACCTATTTCCTGAAGTGTCGACACCACTATTCTGTGTCGACATAGACTTGTCTATGTGTCGACACCTTTTTACTTAGCCATTTTTAATTCTGTAAACTTACTCTAAGTTTATCATTCCTAGTTCAATTTTAAATCTATTGAACTTAGCTTCTTCTAGGGGCTTAGTATACATATCAGCTACTTGATTATCAGTTTTAACATATTCTAATAAAATATCTTCTCTTTCTACATGCTCCCTAAGAAAATAATATTTAATTTCAATATGTTTTGTTCTACTATGGGATACATGATTATTAGCTATTGAAATAGCACTAGTAGAATCACAAAAGAGTGGAGTTCTACTTACCTGAAATCCATAGTCCTCTAGATGATGTTGTATCCACAGAAGTTGAGCACAGCAACTTCCTGCAGCCACATACTCTGACTCTGCAGTGGAGATAGCCACACTTGTTTGTTTTTTGCTACTCCATGAAATTAGTCTCCCACCTAGGAATTGACAGGTTCCAGTAGTGCTTTTTCTATCTTCTTTGCATCCTGCAAAGTCTGCATCTGAATAACCTGTTAGTTCAAAATCCCCATTCCTAGGGTACTAGAGGCCTAGATAGGGAGTGCCCTTTAGATATCTCAATATCCTTTTGACTGCTGTCAAATGAGAATCTTTAGGGCAGGCTTGATACCTTGCACAGACACATGTAGCATACATGATATCTGGTCTACTTGCAGTCAAGTATAATAGAGAGCCAACTATCCCTCTATACAAGGTTTCATCTGCAGGTTTCCCTGCATCATCCTTGCTGAGAGACATACTTGACCCCATATGAGTCTTCATGGTACTGGATGAATCCATACCATACTTCCTTATGAGTTCTAGGGTGAACTTGGACTGACAAATGGATAAACCACTCTCAGTCTGTTTAACTTGGAGACCCAAGAAAAACTTCAGCTCTCCCATACTACTCATCTCAAATTGACCTTGCATAAGTTTTGCAAATTTTTTGCAAAGACTGCTTTCAGTAGACCCAAATATAATGTCATCTACATATATTTGGACAAGTATAACTTTGCCTCTAGATTCCCTAAGGAATAGAGTCTTATCTATTTTCCCCCTTGAGAACTTGTTCTCAATGAGGAAACTAGATAGGGTTTCATACCAAGACCTAGGGGCTTGCTTTAACCCATATAAAGCTTTCCTAAGTCTATAGACATGATTAGGTAAAGTTGAGTCAAGAAAACCTGATGGCTGTTCCACATACACTTCTTCTTTAAGATTACCATTTAGAAATGCTGACTTGACATCCATTTGGTAAACTTTGAATCCTTGATAGGTTGCATAGGCCAAGAACATCCTTATGGCTTCCAGTCTGGCTACTGGAGCAAAGGTTTGATCAAAGTCAATACCTTCTTCTTGCCTATATCCTTTAGCAACCAGTCTTGCTTTATTCTTAATGATGATCCCTTGTTCATCCATCTTATTCCTGTAGATCCACTTGGTTCCTATTATATTGTGGTCTTTAGGTTTAGGAACAAGTTCCCAGACCTTGCACCTCTTGAACTGATTAAGCTCTTCTTGCATTGCTTCAGTCCATTGTGGATCTAGTATTGCTTCTTTAAACTTCTTTGGTTCAACTTGAGATAGAAAACTGGAGTAGATTGCTGCATTCTGATTTCTGCTCCTGGTTTGTACCCCTTGTCTTGGATCTCCAATAATCTGCTCTACTGGATGATCTCTAAGATGCCTATTGGCTGGAGGCATCCTAACTTCTGGTTGAACCACTTCAACATCTCCATCATGCTGTACTCCTTAAACTTCATCAGCAATTGGCACATGTATTTCTCCCCCTGGACAACAGCCACTGTCTTCTACTTGCTGTCTTGTAGCAGGTACTTCTTCTATAGTAAGCTTGTCCATCTTCTTTGTTAAACCTGTGGGGCTGCATACACTACTAGACAACTCATTATTAATAAGTTTAGTCTCATCAAAAACTACATGCACAGATTCTTCTACAACTTTTGTAGACAAGTTGTAGACTCTATAAGCCTTACTGTTATTACTGTACCCAATAAAAACTCCCTCTTGAGACTTGGCAGCAAACTTAGTCAAGTAAGACTTTCCATTGTTAAGTATGAAGCATTTGTAACCAAAGATCCTGAAGTAGGATAGGTTTGGTTTCCTGCCTTTCACAACTTCATAAAGGGTCTTCTTGAGGCTTTTAGTGATGGTAGCCCTATTTATAACATGACATGCAGTGTTAACTGCTTCAGCCCAGAAATATTCTAGCAGTGATGTATCACTTAATAGAGTCCTACCAGCCTCTATCAAGGTCCTATTCTTCCTCTCAGTAATGCCATTTTGCTGAGGTGTTCTAGGTGAAGAGAATTCTTGAAATTTCCCAAATTCTTCACATAGTTTTGTCATGCTATCAGACTGAAATTCAGTACCATGGTCACTTCTAATCTTGACCACTGTACTGTCTAGTTCATTCTGAATTTGCTTGACAAAGTTATGGAAGACACTAGCTGTTTCAGATTTCTGTCTTAAGAAGAACACCCATGAAAACCTTGAGTAGTCATCTACAACTACAAAGGTATAGACCTTCCTACCCAAGCTGTGAACTGGCATTGGACCAAAGAGATCCATATACAAGAGGTATAAACACCTCACAGCATCTTTGTTTTCTATGCTTCTAAAGGTGGATTTAGTCTGCTTGCCCTTTTGACAAGCTGAGCAAATACCATCTTTAACACACTTAACTTGAGGACCATTCTTCACTAACTCTTGGCTAAAGAGTTTGCTAATAGTCTTGTAGTTAAGATGGGCTAGCCTCTTGTGCCATTTGACACAATGAGAGACTGTCTCATCAGCTACAAGACACACTGGAGAACCATTGTTCTCAACCATAATGTCTAGGCAGTAGACATTCCTTTTCCTAAAACCAGTCAAAATGATCTCTTGATCAGTTGACCTCCTGATATGACAACCATTTTTAACAAATGAGATGTCATACCCTACATCACTTAATTGACTTATACTTATTAGGTTGTGTTTCAATCCTTTAACATAAGCCACTTGAGTAATGGTAACCAAGTTACTAGAAATGTTACCAAATCCTTTGATGATTCCTTTTTCAGAACCACCAAAGGTGACTTTTGGACCATCTTTTATTGGAATGTAGTCCCTTAGTAATCTTCTAGTTCCAGTCATATGTCTGGAACATCCACTGTCCAAGTACCATGTTGGGGTATGGCCACTTGGACTCACCTGCAAAACAGATTAATGAACCTTAGAACCCAAAGAATTCTTGGGTCCTTGATACTTGTTAGTTTGCAACTTGATAAAGCTACCTGCAAGCTTTCTAACAGGTAGATTGCTACTCACTTTGGCACTTGTATTGTGCCAACAATCTATTTCAAAATGGCCAACTTTGCCACAACACCAACATTCAAACTTATTGTACCTTTGCTTAGGTACTGTCTTTGCTGTCTTACCTACAGCTGACTTGTTGAATGTTGGGGCTTTGCCCTTGAACTTGGACTTGGACTGCTCAGTCCTTGCAGGTCTAGTAAAGCCCAGTCCAGCTTTACCCTTGTGATGAACAAATTCATCAATTATGGGTAACACTGACTTAGGTTTAGAAAACCTAGCAACAAGCTCTCTCTCCTTCTGAAGATTAATCTCCATACTCTTGATTTGATCATTCTTAAAGGTGATAGTCCCCATCTAAATCACTGTTATGTATTTCAATCTGGCTATCTCATTAAGCTTTTGATCAAATAGCTTCTCAGAATCTATTGCAGCAGCTTTGAGATCAGCAATTACCTTTGCCTGACTTTTGGCTAGGGACTTGCTCTTCTTGTAAGCTTGCAACAGTACTTTATATTCATCTATCAGCTGATGAATATCTTCCTCAGACTCAGATACACTCTCATCCCTAGATGATGATGAATCTGATTCTGTACTGGCACAAGAAACTGAACTTAGAGTTGAACTTTGTACCTTACTGGGTCCTGGCTGCTCCAGGAATTTGTCACTCTCTGTCAAAGCCATTAGCCCTTGGCATTGACTGTCTTCTTGTTCATATATAGACTCCATAATCTGCATGAATTCTTCTTCTTCTTCTTCAGCAAACAGCCCTATGTATGCCTCAGCATCAGACTCAGTTTCTAAAGAAGAAATGTCTGACAGAGTCTTCTCCTTTTTGGCAACAAATGACTTTTCTTTCTTGCCTTTGAAATGAGTCTTCTTCCTGTCACTAGGCTCCTTTCTCTTTTCTGGACAATCTGCAACAATATGGCCTTGTCTATTGCAGTAATAGCACACTATTTTTGAAACAGTTGCCTTGCTAGACTTAGTCCTCTTCCTGTCTTTCTTTGAAGACTTTTTGTTCTGATATAGGTCTTCTTTTCCCTGTGAAGTAGAAGACCTTGACCTCCACTGTTTCTTCTTCAAGAACTTCTGAAAATGTCTAGTGAAGGCAGCAAAGTCTTCATCACTTTCACTGCTTTCAGATTTTGTGCTGACTGACTCATCTGACTCTGATTTAGCAACCTTTGGAGGTGGAGTTGGTGACTTACTCCTGTACTTTCTAGGGGCTTCTGTCTTGAAAGCTACAGTTCTTTCCTTATATTCATTTCTTGTTGATTTCTCCTCCTCTTTCCTCACTGTCAACTGCATTTCATATGACAATAATTTGCCAAACAGTGTAGGAGGAGGAATTTCCCCCAACTTAGCCATTTCTCTAATGGCACAAATCTTTGTGTCCCAATCTTTAGTTAGGGACCTTAGAAACTTGTCATTGAGTTCATAATTACTGAACTCTCTTCCATAAAACATGAGTTCATTCACTATCCTATAGAACTTCTTATAGCACTCAGTTATGCTATCACCCTTTCCTTGTCTAAAACTTTCATACTCTTGATTTAGCAAGGATTTTCTATCTTGCCTAAATTCTTCAGAACCCTCCATATACACAATAAGAGTGTCCCGCATCTCTTTGGTTGTCTTACAGTGTATTAGATTCTGAAAAGTTGCATCATCTATGGCACTCACTATAATGTTTTGTGCCCTTTTGTCCATGGTGGCTAGGACAATCTCATCCTTAGTCATTTCAGAGAAATCCTTTGGTGTTCTCTGATTTGCATCTAGAACTGATATCTTCATGGGCACATATGGCCCCTCTTTGACTGTGATGTAAATCCTAGGGTCTGAGGCCTCCATAAACAGCCTTACCCTTTCCTTCCAGATCCCAAATATCTCTTTCCTACATAGAGGTAATTTCATGGATCCCAATTCCTTGTGATTCTCAGAGGAACCCATGGTTCTTGATTTTCTTGAATCTGTAATTTGACTTAGACTGAATCTGCCAATCAGGATCTCCTTAGACTGTTAGTCCTTTTTGAGGAACCTGGCTCTGATACCACTTGAAAGATATAGTACCCAAACACCTAGAGGGGGGGGGGGTGAATAGGTGACCAAATTCTTTTTAAACTTTAATGGCAGCAATCAGTTTATAACACAGAATCTATTCTACTTTTGCACAGCAATCACACAGCATACACAGCAAAGCACAGCAGACACAGAGTTTTATAGTGGTTCCCCAAGCTTTGGGTACATCCACTTTCCCCCTTCGCCTATCTAGCAGTGTACTAGATTCGGCCAAACTTCTCCACTATCTCAGAACCCAAACTGGTTCCTACACCTCAGGCCCAAGGCCCTACAACTCAGCTTTTCCACAAAGCCTACTCTCAGATACAAAGACCTACACTCAGCCACCCATGCCTACACTCAGCCACCAAGGCCTACACTCAGAGATTTCAATCTCCTACACTCAGGCTCTCAAGCCCTACACTCAGCCTTTATAATTACAGGCTTACAATAACTCAGATCCAAAGGATCCTACAAGATAAAAATGAATTTACAAATGATAACTTAGCAACTCAGAAACAAGAGAGGGGAGTTGTGAGTTTCTTGATGAGTTCTTGGAAGAACTCAGCTGGATTCAATCTGACTTAGCTTTCTTCAAAGCTTCTTGAAAGTAGAACTCAATAAGATTGACTCCTTCTGCAGTTGATCCTTGACCTCTGCTTCTTAAGATCCAGAATAAATCTGAACCCTTCTTCTCATCCTAGTTCCAACAGCTAATTTCTTGGATGGAGCCCTCTCTCTCCAACTTCTTAGATCTGCACTTGGACAGCTAGATCTTCTTGTCTTGATACTTGATCAATAAATTGAATAACTCTGTGAACCACTTTTGAACAACTATAACGACTGTTTCTGTAGACTGTATGAGCCTATTTATAGGCTTTCTTCATGGTAACCGGCTGGTCCGGTCCATAACTGAATTCTGACATCTCTGACAGGTGCTGTAGACCGGCTGGAACGGCAGCTGTCAAGTCATCCAGTCAGTTCTTGAAAGGTCTCCAACTGTCTGAAAGTGTCGAGACTTTCTGTCTTTAAGTGTCGACACTTATAGACCAAGTGTCGACACAAGTTGTGTAAGTGTTGACACAAGTCTACAAGGTGTCGACACAACTCCTTGTGTTGTAGATTCTATATCTCGACACAGTTTCTTCTTTATGTGTCGACACTGAAATTGAGTGTCGACACAAGTACTTGATCTTCTGTATTTTGCTGAATTCTTCTAAGTGTCGACACATCTCCTAAGTGTCTACACATCTTCATGTGTTGAATCTGTTAAGTGTCGACACTACTTCTTGGTGTCGACACATGTCTTCAGTGTTGATACTTGCTGAGTGTCGACACAGCTCCTTGTGTCGACGCTTGATTCTTCTGTTGAGACTTCAGCTGAGTGTCGACACATTCCCTTAGTGTCGACACTTGTACTTAGAATAATTTGTTGATCTTGCTGTTATTTGCTAAGTGTCGACACAGCTCCATGTGTCGACACTTTCTTCAAGTGTTGAGTCTTCAGCTGAGTGTCGACACATTGTTCTGAGTGTCGACACTTACTTCAAATGTTGACTCTTTTGTTGAGTGTCGACACATTGTTCTTGGTGTCGACACTTACTTCAAGTGCTGACTCTTCTGTTGAGTGTCGACACATTGTTCTGGGTGTCGACACTTATACTTAGTCTCTGCTGACTTTTGCTGAGTGTCGACACAGCTCCAAGTGTCGACACTTTGTGATGTAGACACAGTTCTTCTAGGTGTCGACACTGCTGTTAAGTGTCGACACTGCTTTACTGCAATTTTCTTCACTGAGTGTCGACACAGCTCCTTGTGTCGACACTTTGTGTCTGGTGTCGACTCTGCATCCCAGGTGTCGACACAATGACTCCAAGTGTCGACACTGCTTGTCTGGGTGTCGACACAAGCTTTCTTAAGTGTCGACACTTTCCCTCTGGGTGTCGACACATGTACTTAGAAACTTTTTGCTTCAGTCCTGCAAATACTTATCCTGCACAAGTAACTCAAAAACACATCAAATACATTTTGATGTATATCATTGAGTTGGGTGAGGCTTCTTCAAATCAGGTACATTTAACCAATGTACCCAACAATGTTCGCCAAGAGCCTACTCCAGTAAACTTCAGAGAGCCCCGGTTACCAATCTACACTGGAGAGACTGATCCGGTAAAGCACCTTCAAGCTTTTGAGTCAGCCGTTGCTCTCAAAACCCTTTCAGATGCAACAAAGTGCAAGCTCCTTGTAACAACTTTTGATGGGCAAGTAAGGGACTGGTTCTGTGGCCTTCGTCCTCACTCCATCACTTCCTTTGCTGATCTGCGATGGGAGTTCTTGCTCAGGTTCTCTACCTCCACCAAGAGAAAGGGCGGTCCTAAAGCCCTCTTTGAGATCAAGCAGCGCAGCGATGAAACTTGGTCTTAGTTTGTTGATCGATTCCAAAGAGAGATTTTGGACATCAAAATTGCTGATCAAGAAATGTACAGAGTAGCTCTTATTCACGGTCTCCGTGAAGGGCCTCTCAAATTTGAAGCTAATGTCTGAGCTCCAAGAACCTACCAAGAGTTGATTGCCTTACCCAACTCATACATCCGAGGTAAAAAAAGCAACCCAGGCTTCGTCCCAAGCTCTTATCAGAGAAAGATCCTTTTCACAAGCATCCTCCAAGGTCTCCTCACAATCATTTCCCATATCACTCAAGAAAGGAGAGAAGGTTGCAACGCCTTCGATACTCCTTCCCGAGCCGTGAACGTGCTCAAGATTCATTGTTGCCACTAGCTTCTTCTCAAACAGAAACATTTCATCAGCAGCAAGACAATGACTTACATGAGTCTGATCTCGACGAGGCCATGCAAGAAGTAATCCAAATTATGAAAGACAGGGCAAACTACAAGAAGCCCTACCCACCAAATGATCAAAGGTCTAGAGACTCAGAGCCTTGCTGTGAATTCCACAAAGAGTCAGGCCACTTGACCGAGTACTGCCGAGCACTCCACCAGCTTGTGCAAAGGATGCTCCGGCAGGGTAAGATGCGTGGCCTGCTTCCCAAAGAAGATCGCCCTGATCCATCAACCGCAAAGGGCAGAGAAGTCGCAGATGTTCCTTGATCCTCCAAAGGAGTGAACCTAGTCAAAGAACCTCCTCTCCTCGTTGTTAACAAAACTGTCGAATGCTTCGATGTCGACGACGAGGGTGTGCTTGGAAGGCTATTCTAAGCCAGCAATGGACTTTACAGTCCTCCAAATCTCCTCACAAACTTGATGGGTTATCTCAACTCTTGCTCTTACTCTTTTCAGTCACTTTCATTTCAATGCACTTCTCAGTCTTCATTATTATTTTTTAACAAAGCTTTTATCAGAGATCTTATACTGACACAGTTCCCCTCTTATGATGCTTCCTCCTCTATTTTTTCTCTTTGCCAAAGAGATCACTACACCAATGAGATATCGTCAAGTCCGAAATGCTCCCTCCATAGTTTGTTCTCTGGCATGACCGCTTCGACCACATATGGCGGGAGTATACCCATATGTGTAGTGGGAGCCGTTCAATCTACGATGTTGGGCTTCATACTTAGGATCCTAGCCGGCATCTGACACAGAGTGTGTGCTAGGGGAGCCCCATGTGTTAGCTTTGCTGTGCTTCGCAAAGGATACGTTACAGTTACAATGATCTTTGCTTGACAAGCAATGACGATCAAGCGTAGCCTTGTCTCATTGATCATCTCACAACTGTGATGGCCAAACACTCTCTCGTACTCTCAAGCCGTGCCTTCGCGGGTTCCCACAATTCCATTGATCAATCCACAGACAAGCAATAGGCCACTTGGCGCAACTAGTCTCATTGATCAGTGATGATTGTACCCGAGGTAAGAGAGCAGTGCATCTAGCGATCCTTCTCAGGATTCTCCTTGCTTTTCTCTTTTGTGCCCTCCTAGAGGATGCGCGGCCAGCCCGCTTTGAGCAGGACTATACTCGGGATGATTTTCTCAGGCAAGCGATGCATAAGGCCTATGGGGAACACCTGTGGCAACATCCAGCCTTCTTTAGTCACCTACGAGTATAGACCTCTTTTTTGTCAACTGCCTTCTTTCACAGGTGAACAGGTTAATCTGACCTACCTAAAGGATTTCCTGCATTCATTTTGCTTATGCTTATCTTATATACATTGCTTGCTCAAAGCTCCATCGGATGATGACTTACAAGCTCTCTACTTAGCTATTCACTGCTCTCACCAAATGCTAATGTCATCAAACATTGGTCAAAGAATATTACTCTCCTCGACCATCAAGCCATGTTATTGCAATCTAGTTAAGATTGGCAGAATTTGTCATGTTCCTTCTCTGCTAATCTGATCATGTTCATCAGCAAAATCAACAGTTAACGCTCAATTTATTGATCTGGGCTTCATGATAAAGCTTTTTTCATATACATGTTTGCTTCTAACTCTTCTCCTTGCAGAGATTAGCAAACACTTGCAAGCCTTCTCTCAGGTACTTGCAAGCTCTTTTCATGTTTTGTCTGCTCCTAACTCTTTTCTTGCAGAGACTAACAGACACTTGCAAGCCTTCTCCAAGGTACTTGCAAGATTCTTTCATATATTGTCTCTCTGACGCTTCTCTTTGTAGAGATCAACAGACACCTGCAAGCCTCATCCAGGTACTTGCAGTTTAATTCATTATTCTATGTCTGTTGCTCACTCTTTTCTTAGCAGTGGTTAGCAGACACCTGCAAGTCATATCCAGGTACTTGCAGCTTATTTTTGTATGCAATACCTGCTCCTAACTCTCTTCTTGCAGAGATCAGCAGACCCTTGCAAGTTTCTTCACAGGTACTTGCAAGTTACTTTCATATACTGTGCATGCCTTTAACTCTTCTTTTACAGAAACCAGCAAAGACTTGCAAGTTCCTTCCAGGTACTTGCAACACATTTTTCCTTCTTGTATACTCTTCATCCATACTTTTTTGCAGAGGATAACAGGTGCTTGCAAGCCTCCATCAGGTACTTGCAAGTCATTATTCTTCTATGTTTTACTCTCACTTTCATTTTTGCAGAACTTAGTGGAAGACACATCTTCTTCATTTTGCAAAAGCAAACTCAGGTACACACTCGATGTACCACCCATACATGCCTACCCTAACTTTCCTCTTGTAGGAAAATAGACAGGCAGCGCCAAACTCCTAAGGAGAGGCTTCAAGTTATATCTCTCCTTGCCCCTTCTCTTTCCTTTGGGGTGGATCACGATTTTCGTGGGTCTCCAACTTTTTCGAAGTTCTATTCGGAACTTAAAAAAGTGCGGGGATTATGTTAACCCCGAAATCGACGATCCTTCCCAAGACAGCCAGCTCGCTCATCGCGGCCTACCCCGGGTTCCTCCTGGAGGCCGTGATTCCCTAGGTTGGGCAGACAGAATGTTCTGTCCGCTCAGGCCGCGCGGCTTGCGCGGTCTCAGCGGTCTGACCCCCCAGGCCGTGCACCTTTCCTTGCTCGGCAGGGCCCGCGGACTGCTTTCGGAGTCCGCCGCTATAGGCCGCCCCCTTTTTCAGCTTAACCGCAAGTTTGTCTCCGCAGGTCTCTCTCTACCGGACTCAACTTCCTATCTGCAAAGGCCGGCAACAGGTTGCATTCCTCTTCAGCTTAACCACAGCTGTCTCAATAGATGCTCCTTTGTCGGATTCGGATTCCTGTCCGCCCAAGCCGGCAGCAGGTCGCATATCCCTTCACCTAGTAACACGGGCAGCCGACTCCTCCAGCTCGCCTATAGAACGCGGTTTCCAGCTCCGGCTATCCGCTAAGACCAGCAGCAACGTCCAAGTTCCTCACGACCTGGGCGGACTCGAAGTGCGATCAAGACTTCTAGTCCGCCTTCATTAGTGAGCCCCAACAGCCTCAACAGCCAGGCTCTCCATCTCCAACGTAAGCGGACTCGACCTTGCAGCAGCCGTGGACTCGACGGATTTGGCGGGCTCTCTATGCAGTCCGCCCTTTCCTTCGCCAGCACCAGCTTCTCGGCAGCAGCGGGGTCAACTCCTCAGTCCGCAGGCCTTTCACATGCTCCTCCAGTAGTAGCAGACTTCTCCCTCAGGCCGCAGCCTTCGTGCAGACTCAGTCAGTAGTTGCGGACTCCTTCCAGTCCGCCACTCAGCAAATCCTCCAGAAAGCAGTACATGTACGCATAACCTCGTGAGGACTCGCCGGACACCGCGAGCACTCTCCTGCCCGCACCCCTTGCAGCTCGCTCAGGTTAACAACGGCGGACCCAACAGATTCTCCTTGCAGTCCGCCACTTGTCCTCCAGCATCCGCCACTCTAGCAGTAGGCGGACAGTCCCAGCTCAGCAGTGACAGACTCCGCGAACCCGCATCGTAGTCCTCCACTGAGTCTCCCATTTTGCCTTCAGCAGCACCAACTTCAGTACCAAGTCCCAGTCCGCGCGGCCTGTTGCGGACTCGGCGGACTCCGTCCCCATCTCGCTCAAGTTACCGTCTCACCGGGGGTAACATCACCGCAAGCCGTTACCTCCTCGGGCATATAAATAGCCCCTATGCCTCTCGTATTGAGGGAGGTCAGCGCCAGGAGGTCTCGTCATCACCAAAGTGCTCACTCCCGAAGTCAGCCAGCAAGCCCTCCTGCAGACTCCTTTTCTCAGACCGCACCCGTCTCTGCGCCTTTAGTCGTGCGGCCTGCCAGCCTTTGGTTCTCCAGTCCGCGCGGTCTCCCGATCCCCTTAACCGCGCAGCCTACCAGCCTCACACTCCAGTCCGCGCGACCTCCTCTGGCACTCTTCTTCCTTAGCCGCCAGCTTCCTTCTTGTACTCTTTATTGCTATGTTGTAAAGGTGTATTAGCAGCTTGTAACTCTCGCTATTAATAAAAGGAAAGCCCGTCACAAGAGCGGCGTTTAAGCCGCGGCGGGCGAAGTCTGCTGTTGCCGCTGCTAGCGACCCCTTCTCTTTCCCTTCTTCCTAGCTCAGCTCAGCTCTCTCGGCAACCAACCTGCAAGCACAACCGTCATATTAACCGTCTGCTCGACAACTCCTGATCAACCTCCTCCTCACTTGATCGATCTTCTCTATCCATCAAGCTTCTCCTCTGCTCATCAGCCTTCCCGGCTGCTCTCAACACCCTCTCCTCTATCCCCGCAAACTCCTTGACAAGCGGTTGCTCCACTCTCGAGCACTCAGAAGCTTCCCTCTTCTCCTCTATCCCCGCAACCTTCATCCTCTTCCTATCCTAGCCTGTGAGACTGAACACACCCCCTCCGTGTTAGCTGCCCCGGTGCCGTTTTCGCGCATCAACATTGTAAGATCTCTCCATCTGTTATATGTGATTTCTCCGCCATCATGAACTAAACATTTTTAATCTTGTATTGTGAAAGTACATTGTCTTGGTGTTGATGGAATCTTAAACTTTTCTTTGTGAATGTTTGGTGAATGTTTTTATCGAATCTATAATCTTTACTTTGAAACTTTTGGCCAAGGTTTCGACATTTTACTGCACTTCATAATTCGAGAGAGGAGTTGCGTAAGTGTGTTATAGTTCCGGTATAGTATTTGAAGGGAGAAAGAGATTTCCCCTTGATATTAGCAACTTCGGTTTTCGATATTTATGCAGTAATTGCCTCTCCTGAGGGGGAAATAGAGGCTAGGGATTTCCGATATCGAGAGGTACGGATATTCTACCTTAAAATCGTTGCAAGACGTGTCACCACTCACCATCACAAAGTCATCTTCACAAGATTTGTCACACTAGACTTCGGAAATCATAATACAAGATTATTTCTTCGATAACCAAGTACGTTCTTTCAGCGAATCGTAGTTTATTTTAATTCGTAGTCGTTGTCATTCATAATCATAGTATTTAACAAATCACTATTTTATCTGACTTGGATTTAAAGAAAATGAATAACTGGTAGTTGCGAGCACTAAATTCACCACCTCTCAGTGGATATCAACTTTACTCAATATTTATTACTTGATCCGGCACGTGCACTTGCCTGTAATACATATACCTGTATCGAGCGTACCAAGCGGCCGGGGCAGCCTCCCCCGTGTTCACTAGTAGCCAAGGAAGGGGTGGCCCGGGAGACCTCCCCTCTTGGCCGTGCCGGCGGCCAAGCGAGTGGGCATCCCGAGCGACCACCCCCTCGGCCGCTCCGGCGGCCTAGCGAGGGGGCGGCCCTGAAGGCCTCCCCCTCGGCCGCTCTGGCGGCTGGGAGAGATGGGATGCTCGGTAGCCTCCCCTTCGGCTACTCCAGCGGCTGAGCGAGGGGGCGGCCCGAGCTGCCGCCCCCCTTGGCCGCACCAGCGGCCGAGCGAGGGGGCGGCCCTGGCAGAGCCCCCTTGGCCGCACCAGCGGCCGTGCAAGGGGGCGGCCCGGGCGGCTGCCCCCTTGGCTGCTTAGTTGACCAATGAGGGGGTGTCCTGGGCGGCCACCCCCCTTGGCCGCTCCCTCGGCCTCGGTCGTGGGCCGGTGCGGTGAATGGAGGCGTGCAGCTGGTGTCCTGGGGGAGGCCGGTCGCTTGCCGTCGGCGAGGTGCTGCAGTTTCCCCATTATGCGTAGTGGGATTGGTGCACGGGGGATCGGGCATGGCGATCGTGTGTGCGGTCAAACCCATGATCCCACTCCTTTTGGGTGGAGATCATGGGGATGTGGCTTTGTGCACACCCAATTCCTATAAAATGGGGGGCATCCCCAACAATTGCCCCCTAGATCCTTGTTGCACGAGACCACTCTGGACGAAGAAAAACAAGGACCTTTCTGTGTTCATTTTATGTCGACTATGGTGGTGAACGGTGATGGACTTCAACCAGCAAGCGGTTGCATCCCGCAAACTCGGGTAAAAATGTTAGCATATATTGTGGTATAGGAGAGGCGATGACCGTGCCTGGGGGAGGGAGATGTTGCTTCCGTAGTCACGACAATATGCGCGGGGTTCCGCATGGGCGAGTGTTCGGATATGTGTAAGGAAACGCACGGGCGGACATGCGACTGCGCGGATGGATGCGCCTGCATTGGAGCGTGCGCGGCTGGTCGTGCATGCAGGCACGTGCTAGACAACGTGCGTAGGCGCATGTGGTTGCACGCGGTCACGCGCAGGTGCGGGAGCGAGTGCCCTCACGGGAGCGTGTGCGGGCACGCGCGTGGTCACACAGTCGAGCGGGCGCCCGCGCGGTTGCGAGCGTGGTCGTCGGGCATTTGCGGGTGCGCGCCTGGTCGTGCGGGAGCGCACATGCGACCACCCGATTCCGCGCACGCCTAGTCCCGCATGCGCGCGTGCATGCGCCAGATCCCGCACGGGCTGGTACCTGGCCGCGCGTAGGCCAGACCACGTGGGGACCTGGCCGCGCGCGGGCTAGGCCGCTCCTGGACCTGGCCGTGCGCGGTCCTGGCTGTGCGTGCCTGGCCGTGTGCATCCCGGTGTGCGCGTCTGTGTTGAATTCTGTGAAGTGAAAGTGAGTGAATGGAAGGCTTGGGAAACCTATCCGCGCGGACTACGCAGACTGGGTTGGCGGACTGCTAGGTCGGCAGGGATGTTGCAGGCGGTTTGCTCTGTGACGGCCTGGGCGGTCTGTTCGAGCGGACTACGCGGACAGTAGCGGCGGTCTGACAGGCTAGTGTATGCTCAGCAGGCGGTTTACTCCCAGGAAGTAACCGGGCGGATAGGAATGTTATCCGCGGAGTCCGGCTTGAAGCGGACTGAAGAACTGGAGCTCAGCAGACCGGTTTGGCAGATGCCTTGGTCTTGCTCTAGTGAAGCGGCAAGTGGAAGCCGTGGAGACCGCCGGTCAGCGCGGACAGGAACTGGAGGTCGCCCGGTATGGCGGGCTAGATCCAGTGTCCGCCAGTAAGTGCAGACTGGCCCTTGTGGCCAGCGGACTGGACTTGGTGGGAATTGAACCAAGTCCAGGATGGCTCAGTCCGGGGAGATCGCGCAGTGGAGCGCGGGCTGATTTCTCAGTCCGCCAAGCTTAGTAGAAGTGCTGTTGCCTTGTGTGCTAGCTTGGGGATATGCGGACTGGAGAATTGCTTGTGCAGGAGCGTGCGGACTGGAGCCAGAGTCCGCTGAGTCCAGTTGAGCCTTGTGATGAGGTTATGGACTCAGGGAAGCGGACTGGAGTTCGCTGTATACGCGGACTGGGGTCTGCTGTTAGCGGACTGGATTGGCGTGTCCGCTAAGTCCGGAGGTGCCTTGGAGTTGAGGTAATGGACTTGGGATATGCGGACGATAGCCGGGTATCCGCTGAGTCCGGCAGGTGCCTTGATGGCGCGGATGCGGGCTCGGGTTTTGCGGGCTGATGCCTTGTCCGCAGAATGGCGGATACGGCTGTTGTGGAGTCCGGCTGTTGTCCTGGCTTGGTCTCTGGCGGCAAGGCGGACTGGATATTGGAGTCCGGCCTTGGAGAAGCTGGGGCGGACTGGCTATCTGCACAGGAGCGGCGGACTGGATTGTGTGTCCGCGGGCTGGCGGACACACTATGTTCTTGCTGCGGGTTGTGGCGGTTATCCTATCGAGAAGGGCGGTGACCATACTCATCGTCGTGCCTATAAATAGGACTCATGTCACATCAGGAAAAGAGGGAACCTGGACCGAAGTAAGTGAACAGTTTTTTGAGCTCGCGTAAGTTGCTGCGGCCTGGACTTTGTGTCCACGCGGATAGAGAGTTGACCCGGTTGTGCTGTGCAGGTTGTGCGGATAGCGCTGGAAAGCCAGGACTTGGCTCTGATTGCGGTCAGGGACAGTGCGGACTCTGCGGTTAAGCAACAGACGGTAAACAGCAGGTCGCGGATAGCGACCAGGCGGTCTTCTCTTTGGCGACTTGGTTCGGGGTTCAGGAAGTCGCCTGCTTCAGGCGGACTGTTCCATTCGGTGACGCAGCTTGTGCGGTCTGGAGGCGTGCAGACCGGCGGTGAAGAGCTAAGCATTGGAATAAGGGTGAGTCCGTGCGGCTTGGGTTGCGGTCTGGCGACCTGGCGGACTGAGCGGACTCCACAGCAGTAGGTCGGCGGCTTGTTGATTGAGTCCGCGCGGCTTGATTTTTGTTCTTGTCTTTGTAACTGTCTCTGCTCTCCCGGTGTTGGGTTTTGGTGAAGCATGTCTCGCCATGTATGTCTCGCCTTGTAAAGAAGTTCGCTCTTGATCAATAAAGAAGCTTGTGCTGCTTGTGTTGCTGGTTGTTACTGCTTTGTTGAGATAACCCCTGCTAACTCCACGATCCGGGAAAACTTTCAACATTATAAGTGGGCGTATTCTCCTTCGGTTTGTTGAGTTTTCAACAGGGTATCCAAGGGGGCGTTTGCGGTTTGTTGAATTTTAACATGGTATCAGAGCGAGGTTGTTGGAGTGGTCAAGCAGTGCTCAATGGAAGTAGTTGCTCTTCTGAAGAGGAAACCAGTGGTAGAACCATGGCAGTGGAGGATGCAAGTTGTCTTGGTATTGATCTTCTTACAGAGGCGAACTGTGAACGGTGGAAGTCCTGTATGAAGAGCTTTCTTCTTGGCGAGGACCTTTGGGAGGTTGTATGCGGAGCAGGAAGACAAGAGGATACTGCTGGCAATGCTGAGGCGATGAGAGCTTGGAAGGAGGCAAATGCGAAAGCGGAGTCTATTCTCAAGCAGGTGATCTCATCGGAGCTCTTGGACCACATCAGTGGATGTCGGTCAGCTGCGGAGGTTTGGACTTCCCTTGATGGGTTGTTCAGGAAGAAGGTGAAGGTTGCTGCGGATGATGGTCCCTCTACTTCATATCAGGAAGAAAGGAGTGTTTCTCCTAGGCGTGATAGGAAGAGGAAGGAAGGACCACGGTGCTATAAATGCAAGCAGCAAGGTCATCTTCGGAAGGAGTGCAAGGTTACCTTGCTCTCGGCGAACGTTGCTCAGGTAGGGAGGAAGGAGAAGAACGTAGTTGGGACTTCAACTAGTTCTGGATCTGATCGGCTGGATGCCAAGGATAGTGCTGCTATCTGGCATGAAAGACTGGGGCATGTAGGGATGGACAAGCTGAAAGCAATGGCGGAAAGAAGACTCGTAAGAGGCTTTCCTAGATTGTCATCCTATGGCGATGATCGGGGGTGTGCGGGATGTCAGGAAAGTGGAGCCTATCGCTTCATGGTCAACAAAGCACAATCCAGGAGTAAAGCACCATTGGCGGTTGTCCATTGTGCTCTGGTGGGACCGACCGTCATGGCCAGTCTTGGAGGCAGCAGGTTCATGCTGATATTGGTTGATGACAATTCTGGGTATACTTGGGTATACTTCATGAAGAAGAAGTCCAACATGGTACGCTTGTTTGTGGAGTTCAAGAAGCTTGTCGAAGGCCAGCTTGGCCGGAGGATCAAGGTGTTGAGGACAAGTTTCGGTGGTGAGTTTGCCTCAACCGAGTTCTCACGCTTTTGCAGGAAGCAAGGGATCCGGATGGAGCTTTCTTGTGGACATACTTCACAACAGGGTAGTGTTGCAGCTCGGATGATCCGTTGGTTAACGGAGACCTGCAAGTGTTGGCTTCGAAGTAAAGGCGTTCCGAAGGCTCTTTGGGCGGAGGGAATAGCCTGTGCTACTCATGTCATCAACCGGATGCCTCTTAGTCCGATCATAATGAAGACTCCTTATGAGTTAATGTTCGGAGTGAAGCCCTCAGTGAAGCACCTTCGGGTGTTTGGATCTACCTGCTATATACACACTCCGGGTGCTCTCAAAACAAAGCTAGTCTTTGTAGGGTATGATGAGCAGAGAAGAAGATGGAGGTGTATGGATCCTGCGACGAAGAAACTCATAGTGTCGAGAGACATTGTTTTTGATGAGTTGACGCCGTATTGGGGTAGCTCTTATGTGGAGCTAGAGTTAAGCAGGTCAGATGGTGGGCTGAAGGAGGCTGCTGCTAAGGAAGTGGAGTTGCCTGAGTCACCAGGTGCTCCAGGTTGTTCTAGCTCCGGGGCAAAGGCGTCAGAGTCGGGAAGAAGGGGGAGCGATGCTCCAGGACCTTCTGGCTCAAAGACGGAGGCTTCCTGTTCAGGAAGCAAGGGGAGCGATGTTCCAGGCAGTTCATGTTCAAGAGGGGAGTCTTCTGGTTCAGGTAGCAGGGGGAGCATTGCTCCAGGTGCTCTTGGTTCCAGTAAGGAGGCGTCTTGTTCAGGGAACAAAGGGAGCATTGTTCCGGGTTTGCCCGGGAACGGAGCTGGTTCAAAAGCAGCGGAGGTGGTTAGCCATGATCAGGTTCTTCGGAGATCGAAGAGGATCAGTAAGCCACCAGCTCGATATAGCGAAGGGAACACGACGGACTTGGTCCCGTGTTTTCTTGTTAGCCCTCAGGTCGAGCAAGGGACTTCTGGCTGTGATGACCCCACTAGAATCAAGGAGGTGGTTGACACCAAGTCTGATGAGGTGACTTCTCTCAGAGGCAACGAGGCTTGGGCTTCTGGGTCCAAGGAAGTTGGTGATACTCCTGTGATGCATGAGTGGAGGTTGAAGCAGAAGAAGGCAGAGGGAAGCATGGCTCCTTTTGGGAGATGCTGGAGGGCTCCCTCATGGTCCATGATATGCGGGGCGAGGACTATGTCTTGGACATCTCTTCGTAGATGCTATCGGAAGGACCAGGTGCAAGGTTACGGGAGCTGCTGGAGTTATTCACCACTTCTCACTTCAAGGGGGAGTGTTGAATTCTGTGAAGTGAAAGTGGGTGAATGGAAGGCTTGGGAAACCTATCCGCGCGGACTACGCGGACTGGGTTGGCGGACTGCTAGGTCGGCAGGGATGTTGCAGGCGGTTTGCTCTGTGACGGCCTGGGCGGTCTGTTCGAGCGGACTACGCGGACAGCAGCGGCGGTCTGACAGACCAGTGTATGCTCAGCAGGCGGTTTACTCCCAGGAAGTAACCGGGCGGATAGGAATGTTATCCGCGGAGTCCGGCTTGAAGCGGACTGAAGAACTGGAGCTCAACAGACCGGTTTGGCAGATGCCTTGGTCTTGCTCTAGTGAAGCGGGAAGTGGAAGCCGTGGAGACCGCCGGTCAGCGCGGACAGGAACTGGAGGTCGCCCGGTATGGCGGGCTAGATCCAGTGTTCGCCAGTAAGTGCGGACTGGCCCTTGTGGCCAGCGGACTGGACTTGGTGGGAATTGAACCAAGTCCAGGATGGCTCAGTCCGGGGAGATCGCGCAGTGGAGCGCGGGCTGATTTCTCAGTCCGCCAAGCTTAGTAGAAGTGTTGTTGCCTTGTGTGCTAGCTTGGGGATATGCGGACTGGAGAATTGCTTGTGCAGGAGCGTGCGGACTGGAGCCAGAGTCCGCTGAGTCCGGTTGAGCCTTGTGATGAGGTTATGGACTCAGGGAAGCGGACTGGAGTTCGCTGTATACGCGGACTGGGGTCTGCTGTTAGCGGACTGGATTGGCGTGTCCGCTAAGTCCGGAGGTGCCTTGGAGTTGAGGTAATGGACTTGGGATATGCGGACGATAGCCGGGTATCCGCTGAGTCCGGCAGGTGCCTTGATGGCGCGGATGCGGGCTCGGGTTTTGCGGGCTGATGCCTTGTCCGCAGAATGGAGGATACGGCTGTTGTGGAGTCCGGCTGTTGTCCTGGCTTGGTCTCTGGCGGCAAGGCGGACTGGATATTGGAGTCCGGCCTTGGAGAAGCTGGGGCGGACTGGCTATCTGCACAGGAGCGGCGGACTGGATTGTGTGTCCGCGGGCTGGCGGACACACTATGTTCTTGCTGCGGGTTGTGGCGGTTATCCTATCGGGAAGGGCGGTGACCATACTCATCGTCGTGCCTATAAATAGGACTCATGTCACATCAGGAAAAGAGGGAACCTGGACCGAAGTAAGTGAACAGTTTTTTGAGCTCGCGTAAGTTGCTGCGGCCTGGACTTTGTGTCCGCGCGGATAGAGAGTTGACCCGGTTGTGCTATGCAGGTTGTGCGGATAGCGCTGGAAAGCCAGGACTTGGCTCTGATTGCGGTCAGGGACAGTGCGGACTCTGCGGTTAAGCAACAGGCGGTAAACAGCAGGTCGCGGATAGCGACCAGGCGGTCTTCTCTTTGGCGACTTGGTTCGGGGTTCAGGAAGTCGCCTGCTTCAGGCGGACTGTTCCATTCAATGACGCAGCTTGTGCGGTCTGGCGGCGTGCAGACCGGCGGTGAAGAGCTAAGCATTGGAATAAGGGTGAGTCCGCGCGGCTTGGGTTGCGGTCTGGCGACCTGGCGGACTGAGCGGACTCCACAGCAGTAGGTCGGCGGCTTGTTGATTGAGTCCGTGCGGCTTGATTTTTGTTCTTGTCTTTGTAACTGTCTCTGCTCTCCCGGTGTTGGGTTTTGGTGAAGCATGTCTCGCCATGTATGTCTCGCCTTGTAAAGAAGTTCGCTCTTGATCAATAAAGAAGCTTGTGCTGCTTGTGTTGCTGGTTGTTACTGCTTTGTTGAGATAACCCCTGCTAACTCCACGATCCGGGAAAACTTTCAACATTATAAGTGGGTGTATTCTCCTTCGGTTTGTTGAGTTTTCAACAGGGTATCCAAGGGGGCGTCTGCGGTTTGTTGAATTTTAACAGTCTGCGCCTTTTTGTTCATGATGGGGGTGGATGTTTTTTGGCTCTGAGTTTTTAGTCTAAATTTATTTTTTGTGATAGGGCTCCAAACGTACTGCTCGGCCTATGTGTCTTCACTCCTTTCTTACCGAAGATCAAGTTGCAATTTGGAGGAGAAGGTTCAGTCTTTCTGCCGACTTTGAAGTAAGGATACCGCGTGCTCAGGAGACGATGCAAAATCCTTCTCGTGGTTGGTTGATGATCTGCGAGACTACCTTGATATCGGGATTTCGGTTCCCCCCGTGCGAGGAAGTGGTCGAGATCCTGAAGTTCTGCGGCGTGCCAATTTCATAGTTTACTCCCTTGGGAGTGGTGCTCCTCATGGGGTTGGTTGTCTTGTTTCGCGAGCATGGCGGGAAACTTTCTCTGTATTGCTTTTGGGACTGGTATGATGTTCGCTCTGAAGGTGTTGAGCGGGTGGAGATTTGCAGTAACAAGAGTTGGCTTGATTTTGAGATTCGGATGGACCGCCGTCACAGAAATATTTTGTTTGGTTATGTCAGGAATTTTTGGGGCCTGTCGGAGCTGTGGAATGCGTTGCCTGACTGTTGTCGTAGCCAAAAGGGAAAAGAGTGGGAGTTCTCTCCAGTGCTTGGATTTTCGGAGCCTCGCGAGTTGACGAACCGTTTGTTTAGTATTTATTCGTTCGTAGAAGAGAAGCGCTTGTTGCGGTGTGGGATTTCTTCAGTCTCTGGGCGGACCGCTGAGGCGTCTTTGGGTTGTAGTCAGAAACGGAAGGCCGTTGTAGTTTCTCGAGGTGGAAGTAGCTCGACGCCTTATTTTTCTTCTTCGAGTGATGACTTGCCTTCTGGTGACCACGGTGGTTCGCCTCCCTAGGTACAGGTGCTTGGTTCGTCTTCCCCCAGTCTTTTCCTGCGGAGGCAGCAATTCTGAAGCTATCTTCTTCTTTGAAGGCGATGAATGAAGTGGTAAGTGAGCTTGATCATTTTTAGCTCTTCTTTATTGTTTATTGTGCTAACTTCTCTCCATTCTTTTGCAGATTGAGGCCCAGGTTCAGATTACCTTTACCGAAATGATCATTATGTGAGCTTGAAGGATGGATATCTGGCCCTTCAGGAGAAGTTTCAAGCCACGTCGCGTCTCTTGTTGCCTTAAAGGATAATCATGACCGGGATGTTTGTAGATTTCACCAAATTGGATCGGAGCTGAAAGCTGAGTTGGAGGAGACTCAGGCTTCTCTAGAGGTGGATAAGTCACTGGTGGAGAGGACTACGTAGATGCTGAAGCGTGCTCAAGAGGAGACTTCTCATTTGGAGATGTAGCTTGATGTGGAGAAAGCCCAAGTGGAGGCATCGTCTTCCGATAGCCGTGTGTCGAAGTTGAATGCTGCTGGCCTTGCAGAGTATATGGAGTCTCTGTATTATATGTGGGATCGATGCTTGATCAGCGAGAAAGTTCGCAAGGAGATTTGGAGCAAGGAGGTTGAGCCTCAGATTGAAGACGCTCGAGAGTTGGCCCTCATGTGTGGAGTCTCGAAGGCTTTTCGTCTTGTTGGCAGGAGCATGGGATGCGACATATCTAGCCTCAGCTTTGATGATATCTCTGGCGACGAGGGTTCTGATGTTGATGCGGCCGACGTGTAGCAACACTGTTGTCTTGTATTAATGTGTGTTTGTATTTTTTCTTGCTTTTCCAGTAGGTCATCATTGTTGTTTGACGATTGTTGACAGGCGTGTTTGCGCATGTATTTGTATGTTATTATGATGACGATTGTGTCCTTTTTTTTTCCCTTTTTCTTGCCTGAGCATAGTTTGGCTTTGCTTTGTGGGTGCTATAATTGTTCCTATAGTTGGTTAGTAACTTAGTTCGCACGTGGATCGCTTGCAGCTTAGTTCGCACGAGGATCGCTCGCAGCTTAATTCGCACGAGGATCACTCATGGCTTGGTCGTGAGGGGGCAGGCCCTGACGACGTCCTGATGTAGAAAGGCAGGTTGGGTGAATAGCTTTTGTATTCAAACCACATGTGTAGTCTTACCTTTAGTACGAGGATCGCTCACGGCTTAGTTCGCACGAGGATCGCTCGCGGCTTAGTACGCATGAGGATCGCTCGCAGCTTAGTTTGCACGAGGATCGCTCGGGGATTAGTTGACACGAGGATTGCTTACGGCTTAGTTCGTACGAGGATCGCTCGCGGCTTGGTCGTGAGGGGGAAGGCCCTAACGACATCCTGCCGTAGAAAGGCAGGTTCGGTGAATAGCTTTTGTATTCAAACCGCAAGCGCAGTCTTACCTTTCCCACGAGAATCGCTCACGGCTTAGTTCACACGAGGATCGCTCGCGGCTTGGTCTTACCTTAAACTAGTTGAACATTATTGAATATAAAACATAATGTTTGAATAACTGATTGTTTATACGTGTCCGGTCTTGCAGTTCTTACTTGTCAAAGAATTCAAATATGATAAAAGCATCTTTGGGGAAGTTCAAAATAAAGAGACTGATATTCAGGACTACGACTTCTTTTGGTCGGACTTGCTTAGAGTAACATGTCTTGGAAACTTCTTGGTTCACATGTACAACTCCTGTCCTCCCACTAGTGGGGAATTTCATGGCGAGGTGCAGGATTGAATGAATGGCTTTGAAGACTTACAGAATGGGCCTTCCAAAAATTACGTTGTAGGGCGAGCTTGAATCTATTATGACGAACTGGATTTCGTGTGTAGCTTGCCTAGTAAACTCTCCCATGGTGACTGGTAGGGTTATTGTCCCTTACACTTAGACTGGATGGTTGTCAAAGCCGTAGACAGGTCCGGGTGTTGGCGTGAGATGTTGAACGGTAAGCTTCATACTTTGAAGAGTGGAGAAGAATAAGACGTCGATTGAACTTCCGTTGTCGACGAGTATCCTTTCGAACTTGTAGCAGGGGTCTCTGATTCCTGTGCTGATTACAAGGGGGTCTCGATGGGGTATCTAGACTTGCTTACGATCTTCATCCCTGAAGGCTATGGTGGAGTCTTGCTTGCGTCCTTCGTCTTCGTAAAAATTTTCTCGGCACTTGTCAAAAATATCTGGGTAGAGAGAACTGGTGACCCGGCGATAGTTTCGATGATCCCGACAATCTGCCTGTCATTGGCCCCTCCTTGCTAGACATCTTGCTGATCACTTGCCTGCCTAGGGGAGCTTGTAGATCTTGTTGGCATCCTTGCAAGAATCTACCAAGGAGTCCATGGCCAATTAGATACTCAATTTCGTCCTTTAGTCTTGCACACTCCTCTGTGGTGTCTCTGGTTCCTCGATGGAATTCACAATATTTTAACTGGTCGCTTCTGGGATTTGGGGCAGGCTGTTTGGGATGGTGCAAAGCCGGCTCGTTCTGGATGGCATAAAGTACATTTGTGTGAGTGGTGTTCAAAAGAGTGTATTCTCGGGATGGCTGGTCTCTCTGGAAGTCCCGCCATCGCTAGCCATTCCAGCGTTCTTCCTGAAATCTTCCTTCCTAAGCCTTTGAGGGCTGTTCTTTATCCCTTTTGCGCTTCTGATCTCCATCGAACTACTGACGATGGGCTTCGATAGGTTCATCTACTGCTATTTGTGCTTCTATGTGGTGTATAAGGTCTGAGTAGTTAGGAATAGTTTCTCTCATCAGTGTTGAGTAGAATCCACTAGGGCGTAGCCTTCCAAGAAATACTCCCCTCAATAATTCTGGGTCTACTTGTGTAACGTCCCGAATCGCTCTAGGCCCCTAGTGTGTGTGTTTTTGAGTCAGGAGGGTTGACTCAAGTCCTGAGAAGTGCAGGGAATTGGACTGCACTTGTGGAGAAGTGGAGAAATCAGTGTAAAAAGACACGGGAAGCGACACGGGTAGTGACACGGCCGTGTCCCTACCCGTGTGCGTCGAGTTGAGCTCGACGAGCCGTGGCGAGATTGTCGAGAATCGTCGAGAATTGTCGAGCGGGGAACACAGGTAGTGACACGGGCATGTCCCTACCCGTGTGCGTCGAGTTGAGCTCGACGAGCCGTGTCGAGATCGTCGAGAATCGTCAAGATGCGTCGAGCGGGGAACACGGGTAGTGACACGGGCGTGTCCCTACCCGTGTGCGTCGAGTTGAGCTCGACGAGAAGTGTCGAGATGCAACCCGAGAGTACACAGCCAATGACACGGCCAGGCACACGGCCGTGTCATGTGAACACGGGTCGGGACACGGGCGTGTCCCTACCCGTGTCAAACATTGAACCGACATGGAAACCGCCACGGCCGTTTCGCGGAAGCGGGACACGGGTACGGACACGGCCGTGTCCCTACCCGTGTCATATTTTGCTTATAAGGGGCAGAGGAAACCCTAGCCATTTTCACTCTCATTTCACCCCCTTTCTCCTGTGAGAACTCCTGGTGAGAGGAAAACCGCTGGAGCAAGTTCTACCGGAGGAGATTCGCCATCGCCGTGAAAGAGAAGATGCCGCCAAGGAGAACTACGAGATCCATGGCTAGAAATGGTGGTACCGCTGGAGCCAATGTGAGTTTCCTACCCTCTCCCTTGGTGCTAGATCTTAGATATTTAGGAGAGACATCGGTTCAAGAGAGCTTGATGGAGAGGAGAAGATTTCTAGGTTAGGCCATGTTAGAACTTGTGTTCTAGACTTTAGATCTCTTCAACCCTTCCCCTTTTTCTTCAATATGACGATGGGTGGATGGTTTCGTGAGGAGTTTATGGCCTCTGAGGTTGAATAAGGGAGGAGAATATTTCTATAAAATTTAGGAACGATCGCCTTGAGGAGGAAGACGAACCGATGCCGTTCATTTTCCTTTAAGATGCACGCAGAATCTGTATTCTGCGCGCAGCAATCTTCTAGGCCATTTTCCCGATGGATAAGGCCAGATCTGGGCTTTCGGCTAAACACGAAAGTTGAAGCCCTTGGAAATACCTTTCCAACGAGTGGTTGCACGACTTCAGGTGATGTCTGTGGCCCCGGGAAAACCTAATCGAGTTTGCTGTCCGACAGTTCCTGTACACAGAAACTGTGTTCTGTACGCAGCAGACTTCAAGTCCGACTTCAGATAGGATAACTTCAAATCTGGGTTGAGGTTTGAATACGAGAGTTGTAGACGTCGGAAATACCTTTCCATCGAGGGGTTACACGACGTCACCGGATTCATGTAGCCTCGGGAATCTCCGGTTGAAGTTGTTGTCCAGTACTAATCCTGCACTTAAAAATCTGGGTTTTATAACATTTGGATTTGGATTCGGAGAAACTAATATCACAGGTAACTCTGAGGCTTGGATAAACTTTTATGAATAATTAATTCAGTTGCATAAATGATGAAGATTATTAATCGGACTCCATGTGATCGAATCGTAAGATAGTATACTTGAATGATTTGACTTGTTAAAAGCTAGTAGATTTTTATACATATGCATCTTGATATATTGTGTTGAAATCACCTGATATGACATATAGAAGGATAACTCATGGCCATGTGAATGTTGAATAGTGGATTGAACTTGGTAGTCCAATACTTAGAGCGTCGCCTTCCTATGGGTAGCATTGTGTAAGTTTGTAAGAGCGGTGTTGACCGCCACCTGTTTTGGTTGTGTCGTGATAAGGTGTGGATGGATGGTTGGGCTGTGTCCTCGTGCTCACTCCGAGGCCCCTTCCGTGGTATGATGAGGTTGTGAATTGCATGTGGTGTGAGTCGACACGCGGTGTCGTAATCCTGGGTTAAGGATAGTGTGGCAGGTCTACGGGCTCGCCAGTCGTCACACCGACGGGAGTTGGCAGTTAGACTTGGTCGGTTTGGGCTGTGTCCTCGGTGTTCACGTCCCGAGGCCCCTCCGACCATGTGAACGGTTGGGCTGTGTCCTCGTGCTTTCTTCCGAGGCCCCTTCCGGGTCACGCAAGGCCAGTTCGGGCTGTGTTCTTGGTGCACATCTACCCAAGACCCTGCTGGGCCATAGTACGCATGGGCTCCGCTGTTGTGTTCTTAGCGTTGAGGCGTACAGAGGCCTAGGTGAAGTAGTGTGATACCCGCCTAGTAGTAGAAGTGCCCGTTCTACTGTCACCGCCTGGCCACGGCGGCTGATGCCTGAGAGGTTAGCTACCTGCTCGAAAAGTGGGAACTATAGTCTGTGTCGACATAGCAATTGCATGGGTGTGCATGGGTGAGTCATTGCATAGCATTCATAGCATTTCATATCATTGCACAACAAGATCCTCATCGTATAAGTTTGTATGGGCACTCTTATACGATGAGTTACTTTTATGTAACCCGATCCTTAACTTATAAGTTTGTATGGGCATTCTTATAAGTTAAGTTACTTTCCTGCTGTTACTTATACTTGCTGGTTTAGTGTAGCTCTTACATAAATGCTGATTATGATACTGTTACTCTTACACTACTGTCACCTGCTTGTACTTCCTTTACTTGCTTACTTGTTATATACTATACTCTTGATCCTTTTTCTCCGCCCGGTGCCGAGGAGTCGCCGGGGGAGCGGATGTGAAACCACTTAGTCGTTTCGACTAACGGTTGCTACGTCTTCCTTTTTAGGAGGTCACGCCGCAGGTGGAGCAGCCGCAGACTACGCAGCAGGACAGCCAGGCCAGGACGACAGGGCCTGAGGTGACGGTGCCGTCGATACCGTCAGTTACTGATGTTAGTTTTGATTACTCTGATGTAGCCCGTTTGGGCAATGTTTAGCTGTACTCTGATATATGGTAGAAGCATGTTTTAGCTTCTCTTTATTGATGTATTTGGACATTATAACTTAGTGTGGATTTGACTTCTGTTTATTTATTTGGTTGGGTTGGCATGATATTTTGATATTGTTGTAGCCGGCGGAATAGGCGTCTTGTGGTACAGGTTAGCCCGTGTGCTAATGCTACCGCAAGGCGGCTGTTCCGGGCATAAGACTCCCCCTTCGTGCCGTGTTTTGGGATCCGGGGAGGGGGGTCTTACAACTTGTGGGATTTGATGGGCTTCTGCGGTGAACTGGCGGAAAAACTCCATCAAATATTCCCCCTCGTTTTATCGGATTCCTGACAAATGTGAGGGGTCTTGGATGATTCTTATGTTGGCGATGAAATGGTCGATGAATTGCCTTGTTAGTTCTGTGAAGTTCGTGATAGTTCCTTCCCTTAGAGAGTGGAACAAAGTCTGAGCTTGTCCTTTGAGAGTGGCTGGGAAGACTTGGTAGAGTAGTTGATCAGGTGCATTGTAGATCCTCATGATCGTGATAAAGTGGTTGACATGTTCTAGAGGGTCGTTTGTCCAGTCGAAAGTTTAAATGTTTGGCAGTTTGAAGCCCTGCAGGATTGGATGAGCCAAAACCAGAGGTGCAAGTGGCGAGCCTTGGTGAAGCGGTCGATGAGGGTGAATATCTCTGCGGCTAACCAGCCTACACTCCTCAGCGATCACTTCTTATCTCTTCCTGAGTGAATCTTTTTAGCAGGGGTAAGCGGGGTTCTTCTTCCAAGGCTTGGTTGCGACGACCAGTTTTGGCTGCTCTGAGGACCGGGTGAGTGGAGCTAGGGGCATAAGAGAAAACTCCTGATTCTTCTCTTCGCGGAGCTTCCCTTGGTTGGTCATGACTTAGTGGAGGCTGGGGATTGGCTGGTGTAGGCGGCTGAGGGGGAGGCGCCCCCATATTTCTAAGCAGAGTGAGCATTTTAGTTTGTTGTTCCTCCATTTGTCGAACTCGTCATTCCAATGTTGTTACATGGGCGAGAACAGTTTCTGCCTCGAGAGGCAAGTCCACAAGTAGATGGGAGTTGGCTGGCTTAGTATGCCCCGTTAGGACGGAGGTTGTCCGGGTGCTACTTTTTGCCATTGAAGTCGTTCCTTGGCAGCTGTCAGGTTGGAAGTTCTATTTCTTCGTATCGTTGTACAGCGGGTATAATTTTCGGGAGATGTTGGAAACTCGTTTCACACAGACAGCACCAAACTGTTGCAGACTATCTCGACGTCCCGATTGGGATGAAATTCTTAGATCGTCTTAGCTCTCAGAATAATCGAGCGTGCAAACAATCAAAAGAGTAGGTTGATTGAACACAAGCAGTTTTAACATGAAAAAACCCCTCAACTGGGTAAAAAACCACGTGACTGGATCTGTGTTGGTCAAAATTCACTATTTCCTAGCAGTTACAGCTGATTTGTGAAGCCGAGGGTGACAGGTCACCTCTCGTTACAATTATGGGCTGAGAGAATACTTTGCACGCTGTGGACGACAGGACGTTACGCCGGGAGTTGTTACAAGTTGCGCTTCGAGCTGGTGGTCTGCGGATAGCGGCTTGTTGATTCTAGATGGGAGGTGGAGCACTCAGTCTTGTAGTTGCAGGAGCCGCTTGGAACTTGGAGGATTTGGCTTTGACGGGTGTCCGTGACATGACCCGTTTGCGGCTCGGGTGTGACTCGAGTGCGACTCGCGTGTGGCTCGGAGGTGGCTCGTAGGAGGAAATTGGCAGAGTTTCGACCCGCGGAAGAAGAAGACTCCGAAGAGAAAGATGAGAAATAAGGAGGCCTTAAACTCCTTTTATAAGCTCTGGGAGGTAGTTACAGTGATTATGTGGTCATACTCACACCGTAACCACTTACACGAATGTTTATACTATAGTTTAAATGCGTGTATGCCGCTATTTGAAGACCGTCATAAATAAATAATAAATATTAATTAAATTTGCCCACTAACTTGGTGGTTTGTGGGTGGTAACGCCTGAATCGAACGGCCGATGAGGCTCCCCCTTAATCGGACGGTGAGACCGGTCCTCCACGGGAGGTCAGCGAATTTGCCGCCAAGTTCTCCGGCGGGGGGAGGGATGTCGATGGCGGTCGAGGAGGAGCGGCCTCTATCCTTGGCCGCGTGCCAACGACCGAGGGAGGGGCGAGTGCCCCCTTGGCCACCGGCAGCCAAGGAAGGGGTGGCAAGGGCGGTTTCCCCCCTTGGCCGTGTCGGCAGCCGCCCCCTTGGCCGCTCCGGCGGCAGAGGGAGGGGTGGCCCGGGAATCCGCCTCCTCGGCCGCTCCGGCTCGCGGCCGAGCGAGGGGGGCGGCGCGGGCGGCCGCCCCTTCGGCTGCTTTGGCGGCTGAGCGAGGGGGGCGGCCCGAGCGGCTGTCCCCCTTGGCCGCACTGGCGGCCGAGCGAGGGGGCGGCTCGGGCGGCCGCCCCCCTTGGCCGCACATGCTACCGAGCGAGGGGGCGGCCGCCCGCCTTGGCCACACATGCGACCGAGCGAGGGAGAAGGCCGCCCCCCCTTGGCCGCACAGGCGGCCGGGCGAGGGGGCGTCCCGAGAGGCCGCCCCCCTTGGCCACTCCCTCGGCCTCGGCCAGGGGTCGGTGCGGTGAACGGAGGCGGGCGGCCGGCGTCCGGGGGGATGCCGGCCGCCCGCTGCCGGTGAGTTGCGGCGGTTTCCTCATTATGCGTAGTGAGATCGGTGCGCTGGGGATCGGACGCGTTGATCGTGTGCACGGTAAAACTCATGATCTCACTCATTTTGGATGGAGATTATGAGGGTGTGGTTATGTGCACACTCATTTCCTATAAAACGAAAATCATCCCGAACAAGTATAAAAAATTAAGCATGCACTCGGTAGATGTAGATGATGGATAAATAAAGCCCAGCAAATCCAATCGACGTATTGAATATTGAGATTGTGGATTTGGGAAGAGAGAAAAATTGTGGGTGCTCTGTTTTATTTTGAAAATGTAAGGAAGTTGAGGTTCAAATTGGATTTTATCCCTTTGCAAGATGAATACAGTTTTCATCTCGAGGAACCAATGTTCATACTTTTCTCCGTTAAAGAGAGGCACACATGACTATAAGCCATGAGGTTTGATGGGAATCCTCAAAAATTTTTGAGTCAATTCAGAAAGACCTAAATCAAGGAGGCGTGGGGAAAACCAACCTGATCGGACAAGTCACGTGTGCATTCGCCGCACTCCCCCAAGGCCCGGAAACACCCGAGCGGAGGGCGAAACCAGCGCGGGCAGCGCCCCCGCGCGCACACGGCCAACCCGTGAAGGCACGTGCGCTCGCACCTCACGCGTGGCCACGTCCCCCGCCCTACGCGCGCCGCGAACAGCCCACGCCGCCTTCGGCCGCTCCTGCCGCCTTCGGCCGCCCCTGCCGCCTTCGGGCGCCCCCCCCCCCCCCCCCTCCTTCGGCTGCCACCGCCGGCCGCCACGGCCGTCGGGCACCCTGTCCGGGCCTCCCGGATTGCCCATGAGGCAATTTCATCATTTTGCTAAGTTTGGTAATCCGGGTGACCGAAACAGAGCGACGTCATTCACAAGCACAAATTTCGCCCCGACACAATTACCGACGTATCGCTCCAGAAAACTATAAATAGGCCACAAGGCTTCATTTGAAGGCAAACAACTCCAGAGGGTAGAAAGAACTCTGAGGTTTTCCGGTGTGGTCGTGGACATGCC
Source organism: Platanthera guangdongensis (assembly GCA_039583875.1). Taxonomy (NCBI): domain Eukaryota; kingdom Viridiplantae; phylum Streptophyta; class Magnoliopsida; order Asparagales; family Orchidaceae; genus Platanthera; species Platanthera guangdongensis. Next base: position 13,393,748 of record CM077157.1, on the reverse strand, counting down.
GATTCTCCGCTCAGAAATTCGCTCTGCTCCCCTTCTAGTGCAAAGACTCCAGCAAGCTCCAAGACACGCCGTATCTTCACAGTGAGAGCGCTCCCATCAAGGCTCCGTTTCAGCAGGAGCGCCCCAACAAGGTTCCGTGGACTTAACAATTTTCCAGGTCAGAGCGCTTCCATCTAGGCTCCAAGAACTTAATATATTTTTCATCATTTTTGTACTCTGCCCTTCTAACGAATAGGTGACCTGTCACCCTCCGAAAGATCATCTCAAACTCTTGTAAACTCAAAGAAAATAATGAATTTTGGTTCGACACAGATCCGACTATGTGGTTTTTCACAATTTCCATGTTTTCCAAGTTAAAAAAACCCTTGTCATTACTGTTGGATTTTCATTGACTGTGTGCACGTCCGATCCAACTCCAAGCTAAGACGGTCTATTCTACAGACCGGAAAAAAACCGAGTGACCCGTAACAATGAAATTTGAAGAGAGAAATTCTGCATGTGTTCTGTTTTATTTTTGTCTCCCTATTTCTATCCATTGCTGCTTGTTATAAGCATTGTTTTCTAAGATCTTATCTCATTACAGATGTAAACAGATTAGCATACATATACAGTCAAAAAAATCTTGGCCACTAGATTTTTCTTGGACTTATCTTGTCCACTAAAGCATGAAATGGATCCCCTCCATTTCACTTGAAATGGAGAGGATCCGGATCCACATATACAACAGTCATTACATTTTACTCTATTACATTTCATCCGGTTCAGACCGGTCTACTTGGCTAATACATGCAACTGTAATGAACTCAGGTATCAAAAAAAAATTCCCACTCTTTTTTCTTTATTAGTGTTTTTCTTACATTAATGCTCTAATTTTAGGGTTCATTTATTTCCGCTTTTTCTCCCGCCATTTAGAGCAAACACCGTCGGACAGCGGGTAACCAAACGGCCTCCGGCGGCATTTGCTCCGTATGCACCCGCCAGGCCCTGAAAAATGGAGCAAAATGCTCCATCTGCAGCGGCTCCTCCTCCCCTCCGGTTCGAAAGCCAGGTTTGCTCCCGCCGGTTCCGCCCGTCACCACATAATCAAAGTAGGCCTTAAACTCTGAATGCGCATTTGATTGACTCTATTATGAAAGCGCTATAGCGACATGTTAGGATGGACCGCACAAATTATCAATATTGCAGGTGTAGTGTATATTAAGGCTTGCTTAAAATTAAGATTTATATTTACGAGTGACAGTCACGGGCTCCACCCCTACGGTCAACCGCGACAGTATCTTCACACGTCATCATTCCGGCCACGACCTTGTCCGAACGCGACAACACTTCGGCCGCTCACAAACCTCTGAGTATTATACTACGTCTGTCACTCATTTTTGTGGTGTGCACGAGGATTTGCAGGTGACGGGTAGAACACATTTTTATTGTAGTTAGATGATTTTGGCTATATGAGAGCATTTTTTAAAAATAAATAAAAGAAAAATACAAATTTCCGAACGCGACAACACTTCGGCCGCTCGCAAACCCCTGAGTATTATACTCCGCCTGTCACTCATTTTTGTGGTGTGCACGAGGATTTGCGAGTGACGGGGAGAATGCATTTTTATTGTAGTTAGATGATTTTGTCTATATGAGAGCACTCTTTTAAAATAAATAAAAGAAAAATACAAATTTCTAAAAAATATTTTTTTAATGAAGAAGGATAAAATGGGAAAGCATATGTTTAACTAAAGAAAATTTTACTTTTAATATAATATTAGATATATTTGAAATTAATGGAGCAAGCTTCATGAATTTGAATGCAGATAGTCCACCTGTGTTAATATCGCCAACAATGCTTGTATGCAATAATTGCGCTTCCAGTATAGTATGGGTACATGCATGCATGCTAGCTATCTTCACGTGCGACTGCTACTGAAGCTGTCCCCAATATATTTTTTTCTTTTCTTTTTTGTGTGTGCATGCATGCATGTTATTGAAGATCCTCGTTCTTCCACCGCGCAAAGAAAATTTGTGGAGGAGAAATTTAATTGATATAACTATGGGCATCATCACTAGACACTAAGGGTTGACTTAATTATTTAAGGGAGGCAAGGTAGGGCCTGCCTAAAATTGGAGGGTAGATTTGAATTTCTGTCATCAAGACAATGAGTTTTGATTGCTTACACATCATAAACGGTGGTCAGGTGAAGGCAAAATGACTCAGGAGTTTAAATTTCTTTTAGGCTGGTGGAAGAGGATGAATTAATTAAAATTGGGAGGATTAACTCTTGATCATCATCACACTCATGATCTTTTAAGTACCTTTCACAATGTCCATATATTGACTGAAACAACAAGGGGAAGCCAACTCTAGAATATGTAAAGTAGATGTGCAATTCATATTCATTGAGGGTGGACCCCTATAGAGCCAGTTCAGCAAGAGTCAAAGACAGTAAGTCAAGACAGAAGTAAAAGTCAACGCGCAAGGAGGCAGAAGGCATTGGCGAGTATGACGAGCTCCCCACGTATACTCGTCAGGTAGGTGACTAGGCATGCTACTGGCACCAGCCAAGCAGGCTCCTCCAAGAAGTCGCCAGGGGTGGGGCTATAAATAAGTCCCCCCGGGATTTGCTTATAAATAGGACCCCAGGAGTACGAGAAGACGGATTTCGAAATCTCGCAAAAGATCTCGACCACCTTTTTTCCTAGACAGCAAGCTGATCCTTTGGATCCATTGCTCAGAGATACAGATCGCGAGTTCACGACTATCTATCTTAGTTGTCAAGACTTTGTTATTGCTAGTCTACCTTGTACCCTGCTCAGTCATTTTTAGTTGTGGAGGGGTTGCTTCCTCTAAGCTTCCGGGTACGTGGTGACACATGTAACGACCCGGGAGGACCATGGCATCGCCCGACCCACTAGCAGCCCAAGATTTGAAGCTCAGAGGCCCACTGTGTAACAGTGCAGCTTGTCTCGCCCCAAGGGCCACAATGGTACAGCCGGAATCTACAAGGCCTGCATGTCGTGCACCCCAAAGCATCTCCGGCCTGTTTCTCAGCATGGTGCATTGTTGTCACGGGGTTTCGAACTCGAGACCTTGATAAGACTCTCTTCCAACAGAGCTCATCACCAACTGAGCTCTGTTGGAAGAGAGTTTTATCAAGGTCTCGGGTTCGAAACCCCGTGGCAACAATGCACCGTGCTGAGAAACAGGCCGGAGATGCTTTGTGGTGTACAGCCTGCAGGCCTTGTACATTCCGGCTGTACCACCGAGGCGCCTTGGGGCGAGATAAGCTGCACTATTACACAGTGGGCCTCTGAGCTCTAAACCTTGGTCTACTGGTGGGCCGGGCGATGCCGTGGTCCTCCCGAGTCATTACAACACCTCCCTACCGCAGCGCCTGGGATCCTTTTAGTTGTCAATCAGTTTCCTTGTCTAATTAGCCTGTTAGTCGTCGAGCCTGACCGCTGAACTAGTAACCTTAGGCTGCCTTGATCTGAATTTTTGGAGTAAGGGATTTTCCCGGCTTCAATACTTTGGTGCGGTGAACGCGAATCATGGCTAAGGAGGGGAAGTTTTGCGAGTAGGCGAGATGGTGAATGCAAACGAGCATGAGGAGATAGTCGGCAACTCGGCAGGAGTTAGTAACTTTGCACGAAGAAGTGACTTCGTAATGGTGGCGACGTTCGAAGAGTTTGCAAGGAGGATCGAGAGGAGCATCCTCGCAGGGCTCCCTACTCACCGCAATGTCATGACGACCTCGCCTTATCACGTGACACCGTCAGATGAGGAGGTGCCACTGAGTCAACCTGAGAAGGAGCGAGCCAGGGAAGGAGAAAAGTGATTGATGTAGTCACAACACTATCCAGCGAGCAACCATGGAATCAGGTTCCGAGATGTGGAACAGCAGGCGAGATACCGTAATACTCGCTATGATAGTGAGTATGACGAGGATAATTGGGAGGATGAAACTCGCCACCTCTAGGGAGGGATGAACCCCTTCTGTGGTGAGATCCTCGCAGCCCCAGTCCTCGAGTGCTTCAGGGAGCCCGTCCTGAGCTACTAATCTGGCAGAGATGACTCGGTCAGGCATCTCCAGTGGTTTGAGGACGTGGTATCCATCCACAGCATGACTGATGCCTTCAAATGTAGATTTGTCTCCATTACCTTCAAGGGTAATGCGAGAGATTGGTTTCATCAGTTATTTTCTGGCTCCATCCGTTACTTCGAGGATCATACATAGGGGCCTGATGGCAAGCTGCACGATGTCCAAGAAGAGGAAGGAGGCAACTGCTCTCTTCAAGATCGCGTAAGGGCAGCATGAAAGTCTCGACCATTACATCGATCATTTTTAGGAGGGGGTCTTGGAAGTTGAGGTGATGGACAACTTCACCCTGATGCTGGTTCTGAAGTTCAGCCTGAAGCAGGGTATCTTCAGCATGTAGATCGGCTCCAAGCCCCCGAGGTATTTTGAAGAGATGAGGGAGCGGGTGAATACGTTCGTTCAGGGAGAGCAGAAGAATCCAGACTTCATGACATGACTGGATGGAGATTGTTGGGTCCGGCGTTCCTTCACTTGACCCGTGGTGCTCTTCTACTTATTTAAGAAATTAAGTAGCGCCCTTTCTAACAGTCCGGGCTTTTGGTGCAGTTGGGTATGCGCTTGATCCTTCAATTGGTATCAGAACAGGTCACGGGTTCAAGACCGGGGGAGCGCTATTAAATCCTGATTTTTCCCTTCTACCTGTGTGGGTCCGGCGGGTCAGGCAACCGTGGACATGTGGTAACCCCACCTCTGAGCCGTGTAACCGTGGACATGTGGTAACCCCACCTCTGAGCCGTGTGGGCCATGTGGTAACCCCACCTCTGAGCCATGTGGGCCATGTGGTAACTCCACCTCTGAGCCGACGGGTTGTGCTGGACGCCGGGGGGGGGGGGGGGATTGTTGGGTCCGGCGTTCCTTCACTTGACCCGTGGCGCTCTTCTACTTATTTAAGAAATTAAGTAGCACCCTTTCCAACAGTCCGGGCTTTTGGTGCAGTTGGGTATGCGCTTGATCCTTCAAAGAAGACTTGGGAAGCAAAGGCAGAGGAGGGCTTTCAGAGGCTAGGGTTGGAGTGGTGCCGAAGAGATAGGTGGAGAGAAGAAGGGAAGAGCTGAGGAGGAGAGAAGATCCCAAGAGGGCGGAAGAGTTGAGGAGGCAGGAGAAGCCTCGAAGGCATGATGAGAGGAGGTCCGTAGCGGCTCCAGAGAGGAGAGAAGAAGCGCGGCGATTCTAGTATCATGTAAATCGGCCACCTGTTAGGCCTCAGTACTAGCAGTGGGAGAGGAAGAATAGACACCATCATGGAGGAAGGCAAGGAAGAGCGCAAGGAGAGGCGGTGGCTATTGCCCGGCAAGACAAAAACATAGCAAAAAGGCTCAGCAGGTGAGGGGCCAAGAGGCATAGATTCCCCTCTACTGCGATCTGCATCGAGTAGAAGGGCATGCTGTAAGACCCCCCCTCCCCCTTACCAAGGAGGGCTACCGGGTCTTATGCCCAGAACCGCCGTCTTACGGTGGCACTAACTCACGGGTTAGTCGACACCGCAACACGCCGATTCTGCCGGCTAGTACTGAAAGATATGGCACCTAAACACCTAGAGGGGGGGGGGGGGTGAATAGGTGACCTAATCCTTTTCTAATTTTGTTGGCAGCCAAACAGTTATATCACAAATTTCTAACTAGTTTATTACAGCAATCAGCAATAATCAAACAAACACAGATCATCCACAGCACAAACACAGCACAGCACACAGTGTTTTATAGTGGTTCCCCAAGTTATGGGTACATCCACTTTCCCCCTTCGCCTATCTAGCAGTGTACTAGATTCGGCCTAACTTCTCCACTGTCTCAGAACCCAAATTGGTTCCTACCTCAGGCCCAAAGCTTTACACTCAGCTTTATCCCAAAGCCTACACTCAGCCAATCAAGGCCTACACTCAGCCAATCCAAGGCCTACACTCAGAGATCTATATCTCCTACACTCAGGCTAACAAGCCCTACCCTCAGCCTTTATAAATATAGGCTTACAATCACTCAGATCCAATGGATCCTACAAGTTACAAATGTAATAGAAATACTAACTCTACAACTCAGATTTACAGGAGGGGAGTTGAGAGATTCTTGATGAGTTCTTGGAAGAACTCAGCTGGATTCACCCTGACTTAGCTTTCTTCAAAGCTTCTTGAGTAGAACTGAATAAGGCTGAATCCTCTGCAGTTGTTCCTTGACCTCTGCTACTTAAGATCCAGAATTGATTCTGAATCCTTCTTCTCAGCCTAGATCCTGAGGCTGATTTCTTGGAAGGAGCCCTCTCTCTCCAACTTCTTAGATCTGCAGTTGGAATGCAAGATTTTCTTGTGTTTATACTCTGTGTACCACTTTACAGATTACTTGAATAATCTGATCAATTACTTTAATTATTCTCCCTACTGTTTCTGTAAACTGTAGGTGCCTATTTATAGGCTTTCTTCATGGTAACCGGCTGGTCCGGTTCATAACTGACTTCTGACATCTCTGACAGTTGCTGTAGACCGGCTGGATCGGCAGCTGTCATGTCAACCAGTCACTTCTTGAAAATCTCTATCTGTCTGATAGTGTCGAGACTTTCTGTCTTTAAGTGTCGACACTTATAGTCCAAGTGTCGACACATGTTGTATAAGTGTCGACACAAGTCTACAAGGTGTTGACACAATTCCTTGTATGTCTCGACACAGATTCTTCTGCATGTGTCGACATTAAAATTGAGTGTCGACACAAATACTTGTTCTTCTAGCTTTTGCTGAATTCTTCTATGTGTCGACACATCTCCTTTGTGTCGACACAACTTCTTGTGTTGAATCTGTCACAAGGAGCTATGTCGACACTGCTTCTTGGTGTCGACACATAGTGTTCTATCTTGAATCTTGCCGAGTGTCGACACAGCTCCTTGTGTCGACACACCTTCTTGTTGTTGAGACTTCAGCTGAGTGTCGACACATTCCCTTAGTGTCGACACTTGTACTTAGAATAATTTGCTGCTCTTTCTGTTCTTTGCTAAGTGTCGACACATCTCCTTTGTGTCGACACTTTCTTTCAAGTGTTGAGTCTTCAGGTAAGTGTCGACACATTGTGCTGGGTGTCGACACTTACTTCAAGTGTTGACTCTTTAGCTAAGTGTCGACACATTGTGCTGGGTGTCGACACTTACTTCAAGTGTTGACTCTTCTGATAGTGTGTCGACACATTGTGCTGAGTGTCGACACATTCTTCAAATGCTGACTCTTCAGCATAGTGTCGACACATTGTGTTGAGTGTCGACACATGTACTTAGACTCTGCAGACTTTTTGCTGAGTGTCGACACAGCTCCAAGTGTCGACACTTTCTGGTGTAGACACTGCTTCACTGGGTGTCGACACAGCTCCTTGTGTCGACACTTTCTGTCTGCACTTTTCTTCACTGAGTGTCGACACAGCTCCAAGTGTCGACACTTTCTGTCTGGTGTCGACTCTGCATCCCAGGTGTCGACACAATGACTCCAAGTGTCGACACTGTTTGTCTGGGTGTCGACACAGACTTTCTTAAGTGTCGACACTTTCCCTCTGGGTGTCGACACATGGACTTAGAAACTTTTTGCTTTAGTCCAGTGATTTCTTAACCTGCACAAGTAACTCAAACATACATCAAATACATTATGATGTATATCATTGAGATGAGTGAGGCTTCTTCAAATCAGGTACATTTGACCAATGTACCCAACAATCTCCCCCTATTTGGAGAAGTCATAACCCTTAGTCAATGATATACACCATTCATAATTAAAAATTACAAAATGATGTAAAGCAGATTATAATCAGCAGGGTTAACATGAACATGTAAAACTTCACACATATACACATTCAACATTGCAGAATGAACAAGAAATAGACACATACTCAAAACAATCATGAAAATATATTTATCATAAATTGTTCTAACATTTTTCTAATACATCTTTAATGATTTACAAAAATGTTTCTCATACAAAAGATTACAACAATCTTCAAATTAATTCCTAATCTATTTCTGATCAGGTTCTTTGATAACAATTCCTTTGCCAGATTTGACTTTAGCCTTGACAGCAGCAGCAACAGTAGGCTCCCCATCAGCAGGCTTCTTGCCTTTTAGATCTTTCTTGTCTGCCTTGATCTTTTGTCTCTCAAAATAATGATAGGGCTTAGGAAAGTACTTGCTAGGCTCCACAGCTGTAGGAGGTAGCTTTCCCATCTTAGCCTTCCTTTTGTGCTGAACAATGGCTTCTTGCCTGATCTCATGCTTCCTCCATTCTGCTTCAGAGAACCACTTGTTTCTATCAGTAGTGTTGTCTTTAGCAGCTTTCCAGGCAGTAAGAATTATGTTTCTAGAGGTAGGACTTCATTGTTCAAAGTCTGGCTTTAGTTCAGCTTGTTCCCTAAACCTCTTCTTTGACAACCTTGCCTCTTCTTCTTTGTCTAAGGCCCCTTGCATAGCTGCTATTATAGGTTGAACAAACTTTTCTAAATGGACATTGTCCTTGCCCTCAGATGGGCTATACATTGTGCTCACCTCTGCTTGAATCATTTCAAAATTTGGAGGTGGATAAATGACTTGAGCTACTTCTTGTGGCTCACCTCCAAAATATGCAGGGTTCAGTCCAGATTCAGCAACTTCATTGTCATCACACAGGGGAGGATATCCAAGTGTAGCCCTGATGGAATTGGATATCCACTTAGCATGTTCAGAACTGGCCTTGACTAACACTCTCTCCCCCTTTATGACTTCTTGAGCAACATGATCTCTTACATCATCCTTCTGGAATCGGATTTGACCATCCAAGTACCTGATTCCATCTTTAAAGTAAGGTCTAAGCTTTGTAAGTTGTTCAGAGATTGCTTTCTGGGAATCTTGTATGGCAGTCTTGACAGCAGTAATCTCAGCTTGAAAGATTTTATCAAAATCAGCCTTAACTGCAGCAGCAGATGTAGAAGGTTCAGCAGTCTTATTCTTTAATTCAGTGACTATAGCATTGTGGGAGGCAGTCAAATTATCATTCATTCTTAACTGATTCTCCAGCACATATCCTTGTTTTAATGCTATATCATCTACCTGAGTCTTGATCTTCTCCTGGTGAGTTGCCAAATAGACTACTGCATTCCCACCTTTGTGGAAGCAGTCAGTCATTTCTTTCTTGTTCAGGTTCATCTCAAACCTTATTGATTTTATATCTTGAGCTAAATCAAATTGTAAAGACTTTTGTCCTTCATCAATATACGTCTCTATGGCTTTCCTGTGCTCATCCAGCTTGATTTGCATGGCTACCATTAAGGCACTGTAATCAGGTGATGGAGCTTGTGTGACTAAGGATTGTTGAGCAACAGTTTGTAGAGCCTTCTTGTAGCTCTGACTTCTTCTTTTGAATACAAACAATTTCTTCTTCTTGACCGTAGCACTGTCCTCATCTTCAGAGGCAGAGGTGCTGGCAATATCAACTCTATTCTTAGGGCTTTGAGGCTTCTCAGTGTGCACAGCAGGTGCTTGCTCAGTTTCCAGCCTAATAGGCTCTTCCAGAACTTCCATGTGCTCCCCCTCAGCAGCAGCACTCTTATCTTCAGCAGCAACATTCTTGTCCATGTCAAAATCATCTTGATCTAGATTTAGAAACAAATCGTCCATTGTATATTCATGAGGGGATGGAGCTGGAGATAGTCTTTGTTCTTCAACCACTGACTCAGGTACCACTACTTGTTCAGCAGATTTGTCTTCTAGAACAACATCTGGAACTTGTTTGTCTAGCTGAGTTTGCTGATGGACATCAGACAAATTAGCATCTTCTATAATATAGTCTAAAGTTTTTAAGTCAGTGAGTACCTCTTGGATAATGATGGTGGCTTGCTCACTGTCCAGAGTAGATGGTTCTTCTACTACTGGAAGCTCCCCCTGGCTGTAATCCCTATGGATGGAGCTAGCTTGAGGCAGCTCCCCCTAGATCCAAGCTACATCTTGAGGAGCAGGAGTCTTTACCACTGTCTCTTCCTCCTGATCATCAGGTGTGAACACCACCTGTTCTTCACTTTCAGAACTGCTGGAGGACTCTTGTGCCACAGCAGCAGTTTTTCTCTTCTTCCTGGGAGGAGTGATTTTCTCAGTAACTTGCTTCTCAGGGGTAGGCATATCCTTTGACAGCACCCTTTCCCACCTAGACAAGATCCTCATATCCATCTTTCTCATATGATTGATCTTGCTTCCAGCAGCTGTGCTCATTACCTCTGGTATTGTACCAGCCAGGTAGAGACTTATAATTCTGCCCAGATTGGGCTTCTTCAGACTTTCCTTGATCTTCTCATAGATTACCATTGACCAATCTGTTCTTAGGGTGAAGATAATTCTTGTCATGACATTGAACATTGAGGCTGACACCCTGTCATGCCCTCCAGGCTTACTGAGAATGACCTTTCCACAATTTCAGACAGAAATTTTCCTTGACTGTTCATGCCTTTCCTGTTAAAGACAGAACCTATCTTCAGCTTTGGATCAAGTCCACACCAGGTAAGAGCTTCCCTGGTCTTGGATGTTGAAACTTCTTCTTCATCTTGAGTCTTAGGTAGCTGGAGTACCTTCCTCAGACTTTTTGGTGAGACCTTGACTTTGGATCCATATACTCTGGATTTGATTCTATATCCAGAGTCATCAACTGCAGCTCCAGTAAGGAATTCAAGAACTTCCTTCTTCCAAATCTTGGTTGGTTCTGAAACCAAATATTCTAGTCCAGAATCGCTGACTAGGGTTACCACGGATTGAATTTCTTGATCTCCATCATCGAACACGCCGCGCACAAGTTCATAGCCTTTGTTTACGTTCTCCTCGAGCTTGGGAGCCATTAGGGTTTGGAGAATTAGTCTTGAGAAAAGAGAAATGTCGACACAGGAGTTTTGGTCTCGAAAATTTGAAAGCGTGTCGACAAACACAGACAGAACCCTATTTATACCTATCTAATTTTGAAGATGAACAGGCGGGATATCAAGCTTAACATGTGTCGACACTGGCAATAAGTGTCGACACTGACTTATAATGTCTCGACACATATGTGTTGACACAATTTTAGTCAACAGATTTTATGTGTCGACACATGGTTATGTGTCGACACAACATAACTCGACACATTGTCGAGACTTTAATTAGAAAAATTCTGAGTAAAACATAAGTGTCGACACCATATTGGATGTGTCGACACCTACTTGTCATGTATCGACACTAATATTCTGAAGTGTCGACACCAACATCCTAGATGTGTCGACACCTTTTTCCTGAAGTGTCGACACTACTATTCTGTGTCGACATAGACTTGTCTATGTGTCGACACCTTTTTACTTAGTCAATTTTCTAGTTCTGTAAACTTAGTCTAAGTTGATCATTCCTAGTTCAATTTTGAATCTATTGAACTTAGCTTCTTCTAGTGGCTTAGTAAACATATCAGCTATTTGTTCATCTGTTTTAACATATTCAAGTACAATATCATTTCTTTCTACATGTTCCCTAAGAAAGTGATATTTAATTTCAATATGTTTTGTCCTACTATGAGATACAGGGTTATTAGCTATTGAAATAGCACTAGTAGAATTACAGAAAAGTGGAGTTCTACTTACCTGAAATCCATAGTCCTCTAGCTGATGTTTAATCCATAGAAGTTGAGCACAGCAACTTCCTGCAGCTACATATTCTGACTCAGCTGTGGAGATAGCCACACTGGTTTGCTTCTTGCTGCTCCATGAAATTAGTCTCCCACCTAGGAATTGACAGGTTCCAGTAGTACTCTTTCTATCCTCTTTGCATCCTGCAAAGTGTGCATCTGAATAACCTGTTAGATCAAAATCTCCATTCCTAGGGTACCCGAGGCCTAGATAGGGAGTGCCCTTTAGATATCTCAAAATTCTCTTGACTGCAGTCAAGTGAGACTCTTTAGGGCAGGCTTGATACCTGGCACAAACACATGTAGCATACATAATGTCAGGCCTACTTGCAGTCAAGTATAGTAGGGAGCCAACTATCCCTCTATACAAGGTTTCATCTACAGGTTTCCCTGCATCATCCTTGCTAAGAGACATACTTGACCCCATAGGAGTCTTCATAGTACTGGAAGAATCCATACCATATTTCCTTATGAGTTCTAGGGTGAACTTGGACTGACATATGGATAAACCATTTTCAGTCTGTTTAACTTGGAGACCCAAGAAAAACTTCAACTCTCCCATACTACTCATCTCAAACTGACTTTGCATAAGCTTTGCAAACTTTCTGCAAAGGCTACTTTCAGTAGACCCAAATATAATGTCATCTACATATATTTGGACAAGTATGACTTTGCCTCTAGATTCCCTAAGGAATAGAGTCTTATCTATTTTCCCTCTTGAGAACTTGTTCTTAATGAGGAAACTAGATAAAGTTTCATACCAAGCTCTAGGGGCTTGCTTTAACCCATATAATGCTTTCCTAAGTCTATAGACATAATGAGGTTGAGTTGGATCAACAAAACCTGAAGGCTGCTCCACATAGACTTCTTCTTTAAGATTACCATTTAAGAATGCTGACTTGACATCCATCTGGTAAACCTTGAATCCTTGATAGGTTGCATAGGCCAAGAACATCCTTATGGCCTCCAGTCTGGCTACTGGGGCAAATGTTTGATCAAAATCAATACCTTCTTCTTGCCTATATCCTTTTGCAACCAGTCTTGCTTTATTCTTTATGATGACCCCTTGTTCATCCATCTTATTTCTGTAGATTCACTTAGTTCCTATTACATTGTGGTCTTTAGGCTTTGGAACCAACTCCCAAACCTTGCACCTTTTGAACTGATTAAGCTCTTCTTGCATAGCTTCAGTCCATTGTGGATCTTGTATAGCTTCTTCAAATTTCTTAGGTTCAACTTGAGACAAAAAGCTGAGTAGATTGCTGCATTCATGTATCTGCACCTGGTTTGAACTCCTTGTCTTGGATCTCCAATAATCAGCTCTACTGGATGATCTCTAAGATGCCTGTGGGCTGGAGGCATCCTAGCTTCAGGTTGAACCTCTTCAGTATCTGCATCATGCTGTATACCTTGGATTTCTTCAGCTATTGGCACATGTAGTTCTCCCCTGGACAACAGCTACTCTCCTCAACTTGCTGTCTTGCAGCTGGTACTTCTTCTATAGTAAGCTTGTCCAATTTCTTTGTCAACCTGTGGGGCTGCATACATTGCTAGACAACTCATTGTTAATTAGTTTTGTCTCATCAAAAACTACATGCACTGATTCTTCTACAACTTGTGTAGTCAAGTTGTAGACTCTATAAGCCTTACTATTATTGTTGTACCCAACAAATATTCCCTCTTGGGACTTGACAGCAAACTTTGTTAAGTAAGACTTCCCATTGTTAAGTATGAAGCATTTACAACCAAAGATCCTAAAATAGGATAGATTTGGTTTCCTGCCTTTCACTACTTCATAGGGGGTCTTGTTTAGCCTTTTAGTGATGGTAGCCCTATTTATCACATGGCATGCAGTGTTAACTGCTTCAGCCCAGAAATACTCTGGCAGTGATGTATCACTAAGTAGGGTTCTAACAGCCTCTATCAAGGTCTTATTCTTCCTTTCAGCAATGCCATTTTGCTGAGGTGTTCTAGGTGAAGAGAATTCTTGAAATATCCCAAAGTCTTCACATAGTTTTGTCATGCTTTCAGACTGAAACTCAGTACCATGGTCACTTCTAATTTTGACCACAGTACTATTTAGTTCATTCTGAATTTGCTTGACAAAGCTGTAGAAGACACTAGATGTTTCAGATTTCTGCCTTAAGAAGAACACCCAGGAAAACCTTGAGTAGTCATCAACAACTACAAAGGTATAGACCTTCCTACCTAAGCTGTGTACTGGCATTGGACCAAATAGATCCATATGCAAGAGGTATAAACACCTCACAGCATCTTTGTTATCTATGCTTCTAAAGGTGGATTTAGTCTGCTTGCCCTTTTGACAAGCTGAGCAAATGCCATCTTTAACACACTTAACTTGAGGACCATTCCTCACTAACTCTTTGCTAAAGAGTTTGCTAATAGTCTTGTAGTTAAGATGAGCTAGCCTCTTGTGCTACTTGACACAATGAGAGACTGTCTCATCAGCTACAAGACAAACAGGAGAACCATTGTTCTCAATCATAATGTCTATACAGTAGACATTCCTCTTTCTATATCCTGTCAAAATGATCTCTTGATCACTTGACCTCTTGATATGACAACCATTTTTAACAAATGAGATGTCATACCCTACATCACTTAACTGACTTATACTTATAAGGTTGTGTTTCAACCCTTTAACATAAGCCACTTGAGTAATGGTAACTAGGTTTGAAGAAATGTTACCAAACCCTTTGATGATTCCTTTTTCAGAACCACCAAAGGTCACTTTAGGACCATTTTTGATTGGAATATAGTCCTTTAGTAGTCCCCTTGTTCCAGTCATATGTCTGGAACATCCACTATCCAAGTATCATGTTGGGGTATGGCCACTTGGATTTACCTGCAAAACAAATTAATGAACCTTAGAACCCAAAGTAATCTTGGGTCCTTGGTGATTGTTAGTTTGAAACTTGACAAAGCTACCTACTGGCTTTCCACCAGGTAACTTGCTACTCATCTTGGCACTGGCATTGTGCCAACAGTCCATTGCAAAATGGCCAATCTTGCCACAGCACCAGCATTCAAACTTGTTGTACCTTTGCTTAGGTACAACCTTTGCAGTCTTGACTACATCAGGCTTGTTGAATGTTGGGGCTTTGCCCTTGGACTTAAACTTGGACTGCTCAGTCCCTGCAGGTCTAACAAAACCCAGTCCAGCCTTGCCTTTTTGATGAACAAATTCATCAATTAAAGGTAGTACTGATTTAGGTTTTGAAAACCTAGCAGCAAGATCTCTCTCTTTCTGAAGATTGATCTCCAGTTTCTTAATTTGATCATTCTTATAAGTGATAGTTCCCATCTGAATCACTGTAATGTATTTCAGCCTGGCTACCTCATTCAGTTTTTGATCAATTTGCTTCTCAAAGTCTGTTGCAACAGCCTTGAGATCAGCAATCTCCTTTGCCTGACTTTTAGCTAGGGTCTTGCTTTTCTTATAGGCTTGCAACAGTACCTTATATTCATCTATAAGCTGATGAATATCTTCCTCAGACTCAGATATATTCTCATCACTTGATGAAGAAGAATCTGATTCTGAACTAGAACAAGAAACTGAATTTAAACTTGAACTTTGTACCTGACTGGGTCCTGGCTGCTCCAGGATTTTGGTACTCTCAGTCAATGCCATCAGTCCTTGGCACTGGCAGTCTTCTTGTTCATAAATTGACTCCAAGATCTGCATAAATTCTTCTTCTTCTTCTTCAGCAAATAGCCCTATGTAGGCTTCAGCATCAGTATCAGTGTCTGAAGAAGAAATATCTGAAAGAGTTTCTCATTCTTGGCAACAAAAGACTTCTCTTTCTTCCCTTTGAAATGAGTCTTTTTCCTGTCACTGGATTCTTTTCTTTTCTCAGGACAATCTGCAATAACATGACCCTGTCTATTGCAGCAGTAGCACACAATCTTTGATCCAGTTGCCTTGCTTGTCTTTGTCTTTTTCCTGTCCTTCTTTGAAGGCTTTTTCTCCTGATACAAGACTTCTTTTCCCTTGTAAGTAGATGGTCTGGACCTCCACTGTTTCTTCTTCAGGAATTTCTGAAAGTGCCTAGTGAATGCAGCAAAGTCTTCATCACTTTCACTGCTTGTAGACTTTGTACTGACAGACTCTTCTGACTCAGATTCAACTACCTCTGGAGGTGGAGTTGATGACTTAGTCCTGCATTTTCTGGGAACTTCTGTCTTGAAAGCAACAGTCCTTTCCTTGTGCTCAGTCCTAGTAGATTTCTCCTCCTCTTTCTTCACTGTCAGCTGCATCTCATATGACAATAACTTGCTAAATAGTGTAGGAGGAGGAATTTCTCCCAACTTTGCCATTTCTCTTATGGCACAGATCTTGGTGTCCCAATCTTTGGTTAGGGACCTTAGGAATTTGTCATTCAGCTCATAGTTGCTGAACTCTCTTCCATAAGACATGAGTTCATTAACTATTCTATAGAACTTCTTGTAGCATTCAGTGATGCTATCTCCCTTTCCTTGCCTAAAGCTCTCATACTCTTGATTAAGCAAGGACTTCCTATCTTGCCTAACTTCTTCAGAGCCTTCCATATACACTATAAGAGTATCCCACATCTCTTTTGCTGTCTTACAGTGAATTAAGTTCTGAAAAGTGGCATCATCAATGACACTTACTATTATGTTCTGTGCCTCTTGTCCATGGTAGCTAGGACAATTTCATCTTAGTCATCTCAGAGAAATCCTTTGGAGTCCTCTGATTTGCATCCAATACTGAAATCTTCATTGGCACATAAGGCCCTTCCTTTACTGTGATGTATATTCTAGGGTCAGAGGCTTCCATAAATAGCCTTACCCTCTCCTTCCAGATCCCAAAAATTTTCTTTCTGCAAATAGGTAATTTCATGGAACCCAATTCTTTATGATTTTCAAAGGAACCATGGTTCTTGATTTTCTTGAAGCTGTTTTCTGACTTAGACTGTTACTGCCAAACAGGATCTCCTTAGACTGTTAGTCCTTGTTTTGAGTAACATCCCTCTGATACCACTTGAAAGATATGGTACCTAAACACCTAGAGGGGGGGGGGGGGGGTGAATAGGTGATCTAATCCTTTTCTAATTTTGTTGGCAGCCAAACAGTTATATCACAAATTTCTAACTAGTTTATTACAGCAATCAGCAATAATCAAACAAACACAGATCATCCACAGCACAAACACAGCACAGCACACAGTGTTTTATAGTGGTTCCCCAAGTTATGGGTACATCCACTTTCCCCCTTCGCCTATCTAGCAGTGTACTAGATTCGGCCTAACTTCTCCACTGTCTCAGAACCAAATTGGTTCCTACCTCAGGCCCAAAGCCTTACACTCAGCTTTATCCCAAAGCCTACACTCAGCCAATCAAGGCCTACACTCAGCCAATCCAAGGCCTACACTCAGAGATCTATATCTCCTACACTCAGTCTAACAAGCCCTACCCTCAGCCTTTATAAATATAGGCTTACAATCACTCAGATCCAATGGATCCTACAAGTTAAAATGTAATAGAAATAATAACTCTACAACTCAGATTTACAGGAGGGGAGTTGAGAGATTCTTGATGAGTTCTTGGAAGAACTCAGCTGGATTCACCCTGACTTAGCTTTCTTCAAAGCTTCTTGAGTAGAACTGAATAAGGCTGAATCCTCTGCAGTTGTTCCTTGACCTCTGCTACTTAAGATCCAGAATTGATTCTGAATCCTTCTTCTCAGCCTAGTTCCTGAGGCTGATTTCTTGGAAGGAGCCCTCTCTCTCCAACTTCTTAGATCTGCAGTTGGAATGCAAGATCTTCTTGTGTTATACTCTGTGTACCACTTTACAGATTACTTGAATAATCTGATCAATTACTTAATTATTCTCCCTACTGTTTCTGTAAAGTGGGTGCCTATTTATAGGCTTTCTTCATGGTAACCGGCTGGTCCAGTTCATAACTGACTTCTGACATCTCTGACAGTTGCTGTAGACCGGCTGGATCGGCAGCTGTCATGTCAACCAGTCACTTCTTGAAAATCTCTATCTGTCTGATAGTGTCGAGACTTTCTGTCCTTAAGTGTCGACACTTATAGTCCAAGTGTCGACACATGTTGTATAAGTGTCGACACAAGTCTACAAGGTGTCGACACAATTCCTTGTATGTCTCGACACAGATTCTTCTGCATGTGTCGACATTAAAATTGAGTGTCGACACAAATACTTGTTCTTCTAGCTTTTGCTGAATTCTTCTATGTGTCGACACATCTCCTTTGTGTCGACACAACTTCTTGTGTTGAATCTGTTAAGTGTCGACACTGCTTCTTGTGTCGACACATAGTCTTCTATCTTGAATCTTGCTGAGTGTCGACACAGCTCCTTGTGTCGACACACCTTCTTGTTGTTGAGACTTCAGCTGAGTGTCGACACATTCCTTTAGTGTCGACACTTGTACTTAGAATAATTTGCTGCTCTTTCTGTTCTTTGCTAAGTGTCGACACATCTCCTTTGTGTCGACACTTTCTTTCAAGTGTTGAGTCAGGTAAGTGTCGACACATTGTGCTGTGCGACACTTACTTCAAGTGTTGACTCTTTAGCTAAGTGTCGACACATTGTGCTGGTGTCGACACTTACTTCAAGTGTTGACTCTTCTGATAGTGTGTCGACACATTGTGCTGAGTGTCGACATTCTTCAAATGCTGACTCTTCAACATAGTGTCGACACATTGTGTTGAGTGTCGACACATGTACTTAGACTCTGCAGACTTTTGCTGAGTGTCGACACAGCTCCAAGTGTCGACACTTTCTGGTGTAGACACTGCTTCACTGGGTGTCGACACAGCTCCTTGTGTCGACACTTCTGTCTGCACTTTTCTTCACTGAGTGTCGACACAGCTCCAAGTGTCGACACTTTCTGTCTGTGTTGACTGCATCCCAGATCGTGTCGACAAATGACTCCAAGTGTCGACACTGCTTGTCTGGGTGTCGACACAGACTTTCTTAAGTGTCGACACTTTCCCTCTGGGTGTCGACACATGGACTTAGAAACTTTTTGCTTCAGTCCAGTGATTTCTTAACCTGCACAAGTAACTCAAACATACATCAAATACATTATGATGTATATCATTGAGATGGGTGAGGCTTCTTCAAATCAGGTACATTGACCAATGTACCCAACAAGTACGATCATTTAACCTGTAGGCCAATATGAGAAGAAAGAATATAAACTGTATATGAAACATCAGTCCACAAGCCACATAGTACAATCATATAAATGAAATGAAAAGTACTCACTATAGTCCACAGAAGAGTACAAATGAAAGAGTAAAAAAAGGGCTTATGCCCAGTACATAAAATCACTCTCCACAATAATAAATGCGGAAGCTATACCAGAACATCAGATCTGGCACCTGAGGACGCACAGTAGTGGTCAGTAGCCTGCTGAAGCGGTATCTGCTCCTCATGTCCCTGCATCCTCGACGTGCTGGTGCTCTATCTACGGGCTCCTAAAATAGTTGGTCACCGACCATTAGTCAAAAAGACTAAGCGTTTCCTCGCACATCGCCCCGCAGCTCCTAGCACCGAGCGGGAGACGAAGCGGAGGACAACAAAAGGGGTAATCAAGTAAAGGGAAGCAGGTGACAGTATCAAACTAGAGTTGTAATAAGTAATGTAGTTCTACTCTAGCAGTTCTAAGTATGGTACAGTAGTAAGTAAGAGCAGGTCAGTAAAGGAAAGTAAAGGAACAGTAGTATGAACAAGTAAATAAACTAAACTACCACTATACTATCAATCACAAACGTACCCGAACTTTATAAATGCCCATACAAATAATAAGTAGGATTCCAGGAAATTAACTATCATATAAAAGAGCCCATACTAATTTATATGATAAGGATCTATGAAGCGTATGACCTAATATGAATGAATGATATGATGCAATTTTATGCGCAGGCAAGTGCAACTCACACACAACGACTCTGTGATCACAGACCTTTAGTTCCCACTTTTTGAGAGCTACATCACTCTCGGTATCACTTCCCCCCCCCCCACTACCCCCCGCTGCGGCTACTGCAGCAGCGGAGCGCGGCGTCTCCGCTTCTAGACCGGTATGCACACTATCAAGCCTCACCCCTCCATACGCCTCTGTACACGTCCAAGGTGCACTCTAGAGTCTCGCGTACGTACTTTGCTGACAAAACCCGTCAGTCTTGTTGGGTCGGATGTGTGTTATCGGGATCGTCCTCCAGACCGCAGTGTAAAACAACCCACTGGCCCCTTAACTCCACAACTGCCTGGTGCACCGTACTGCCATCGGTGTGACTGAACGGCCAGTACCGCATGCCCCGCCATGATATTTATGCACATGTAATATTTCATTCCGAGCCTCCCGCTCGCAGGACAAACCCTCCTGAATCCCTCAAACCCAAAACCGGGTGAGAACGCACATTAGTGCCTTTATACCAACTCCCTCAAACCCCAAACGGGTGAGCATATATCATGAATCTCTCCAACCCACACGGGCGAGAAGGTACAACAATGTCCTAACCTATTAGGGACTACTCTTGTTACGAGTTATTATACTTAGAGGTTTAAGGTTAATCCTAGGACTGCCCCGGTATTCCCTGTGAAGGGCTCTCAAGGGGCACTAGGAACTGTGTTGGGATATTACGCCCAGCGTTCCCTTTCGCAAGGATATTTATTTTAGTTGATGGCTACCCATGTCCTTCCCCAGCTCCTTTATTGCTCTAGTCAACCCTAGTGCTTAAGGTGTTACCGGGAAACCGACGGTCTTCCGTCGACCCCCACTCCAGTTGCTACTACGACTTGCACTTTTGATCCCCTCACTAAGACAATTTACCCACCAGGTTATTCATGTTGAACTCTCTTATTTCTGCCGATAATCAATCCCCTGGTAATCCCCAGACAAGACCTATTTATGTTATATGGCAGACCATGGCTATTATTACCCTAAAAATGTGATCTTCCAAACCTAAGGAATCTGGCCCTAAAATTTATCCTAGGGTGGTTATGGACAAGGGGAACTACCCTAAATTCTCATAATTTTCCTTGCCAAATAATCCTTAATTAAATTTTTTAAATTAATACTAGGTCCACTTACAATGAGGTAGTATATTTAAAATCCCTGACCTAGGACATTTTCCTGAGTTGTATAATGATAAATATTGCTGTCTACAGAGTTTCATAA
>CM077157.1:13272971-13372345 GCA_039583875.1 Platanthera guangdongensis | reverse complement strand
ACAGGATTATTAACCAAAGGCTATTCGAAAAACACCTTGTGCATTTCGCAGTTTACGGGTAATGACCATTTGGCCGTACAAATGACCCTTCTACTTTTACAATCTCTCTCAATGAAATTCCATATCCGACACCTATTTACGCCAGTTCATTGTCGTCTTCTTTGATGACATACTCGTGTTTAGTGTAACAGAACAAGACCACCTTCTCATCTCAAGACAGTTTTTCAACATTAACAGACAATGTCCTCAAAATAAAACTTTCAAATGTTTTTTTTTCCAAGAGGAAATTGAATTTTTAGGCCATTGTATTACCAAGGGAACGGTATTTCCTAACCACGCCAACATCCAAGCAATCGAGGCTTACTCTACACCAAAAACCCAAAAAGAAGTTCGAGCCTTCTTAGGTTTATCCGGGTTTTATCGCAAATTTATTAAAAATTTTCCATAATCGCGGCACCATTATCAGACCTATTAAAAAAGAACAATTCCTTTGGGACGACCACACCCAGTTAGCATTCGACACATTAAAACAGGCCTTAATATCCAAACCCATATTAATCTTACCCAATTTTCTGAACCATTGACTATCGAAACTGATGCATCAGGCATAGGAATAGCGCAGTATTACTTCAAAACACCAACCCCATTGCATTTTCAGTAAGAATTAACTCACTTATGCAAAGGAAGTCGACTACGTACGAGAAATGTACGCTGTCACTTCAGCCGTTACTAAGTGGAGGCAATACTTACTGGGACATCAGTTTCAGATTTTAACAGATCACAAAAGCTTGCACAACCTACTACCCAAGACCTGCATACCCCAGAACAACAAATGTTCCTAGCAAAACTTATCGGGTACAACTACACCATTAAATATAAACCGGGCAAGAATAATGTGGTGGCGGATTCATTATCGCGCTCTTGTTCGGAACACACAGTCAACACCACAATGGAATCATTACCACTACAATCGGACTCGGGACAGCTGAATACACTGTCCATTTCAAACCCCGATTCTCAGTTATTACAAGGCTTAGAACAAGCTTATACCACTGACCAATTCACCCAACAATTGTTGGGGGAAATACAGGCTAACCCACATTCCAGACCTGAGTGGACGCACAGAGGAAACAAGGTATTTTATAAGCAACGGCTATTCATACCAACTGACTCGCCTATTATTCATAAAATTATCTCACATTCACATGACACCCTCTTTGGAGGGCATTCCGGGATTAGAGCAACAATGCATCGAATTAGGAACAATTTTCACTGGCATAATATGAAACAACAAGTAACAGAATATATTAACCAATGCGACACCTGTCAAAAGGCCAAACCAAGTAATCACTTGCCGTATGGCCTATTACAGCCCTTGCCTATTCCTTCTCTTTTTGGGCTGACCTGACAATGGATTTATAATCCAATTACCAAAATCAAACCAATATACTATAATTATGGTAATTGTAGATAGATTAACACGTGCCGCACATTTTGCGGCCTTGATTCCACCACTCACTGCTCCAAATGCTGCTACGGCATTTTGGGAATCTGTAGGGAAACTTCACGGACTACCAACATCGATAATTAGTGACCGAGATTCGGTCTTCCTAAGCAACTTCTGGACAGATTTGTTCTCCTTGCAAGGCACCAAATTACACTACAGTTCGGCCTATCACCCACAAACGGACGGGTTGACCGAACGTACTAATAGGAGCCTACAGCAATATCTTCGAATGTTCACTCATAATCACCCAAAAAATGGTTTTCTTATTTAAGCTTTGCAGAATTTCATTACAATACAACACTAAATACATCGATCGGCATGACCCCATTTGAGGCCATGTTCGGTCGACCACCCCCTGGGCTTCTTTCCTACTGTGCAGGGAGCACCAAGAACGAAGCAGTGGAGCTGACTTTACAAACCAGGGATGCAATTATTCACCAGCTAAAGGAAAATCTACAGCAATCTCAGAATCGCATGAAGACATTTGCAGATAAGCACAGAACAGAAAAGACTCTTCAAGTAAACGATTGGGTGTTATTGAAATTACACCCCTACCGGCAACTCACACTGCACCGAATGAGCTCCAGGAAGCTAGCGCTCCGTTATTACGGACCCTTCCAAATCGTGGAAGTCGTGGGAGCTACAGCTTACAGGCTCCGACTACCGGAAGACTGCAAGATACATCCAGTTTTTCACATCTCGCTACTGAAAGCATACAACGACGCGATACAAAGCTAGTTACGCCCTTACCAAAGCAACACCACAACAACATGCCTATACATGTCCCTTTTGCTGTGGTCAGCTTACGGCAGATTATTCGCAACAACCTGCTGGTCCAGCAAGGGCTAGTCCAGTGGCAAGATCTGCCACCCGAAGACAGTTCCTGGGAAGATTTGGACACTCTCCCTCTAGATCTACAACAAGCAGCACAGGAACTAATTTCCAACACTACCGAAGCAGATCTTAGAGATCTGTTACCAACTAATTGGACTCAACGCCGCCAACGCTCTCAACGAACTCGCCGACCATCACAAAACCTACCACAGAAGAAAAATGAAGAAGTTACCGCTCACTCCAGACCCGCACTTAGCTTCTCCAAGAGGAGGGCATGACTTCGCCAGTAGTCTCCTTTTCCCGCTCCAGCAAACAGTTTCTTCTTCTCCGCACATCATCGGCACGCCGTCCTTTCCATGGCGAAACCCTAACTTCGCGATGAGCAGAATAAGAACGATGAGGACATCGTCTCCTTTTAAACAAGGAAGTATTTGTTGAAATTTGTGAAGTGGAAGTGAAGGGTGACGGGACAGGCCGCGCGGCCTGTGCGGACAGCTTTGGCGGACTGGGCGGACTGGGCGGACTGAGGTTGCGGCCTGGTGAGAAGTCTGGTGGAAGCCGGCTGTGTTCTGAGCGGGTTGTTGCATTGTGTCCGCGGTTTGGTGCGGCCTGGTATCTGCGGATAGAGAGGCTTGCGGACTGGTGCTTTGCTCAGTGGTCGCGGGTGCAAGTTTGAGCTGTTGGCGGGATGGTTCGAGTTCGCGGGAAGCCTTGCGGACTGGTGTGTCCGCGGTTGGGGCTGTTGCGGACTGAGCCTTGAGCTTGGCTGAGGCCTTGCCGAGCTCAGGTGTTACAGCAGGTCTTGCTGTGGAGACCGGTTGGCGGACTGATGTTTGGAGTCCGGCTTGGTGCTGCTGCGTTGGACAAGTGCGAGGAGCTCGCGGACTGGTTGCGGTCTGTGCTAGGGTGTTTGGCGGACGGGACTTTGTGTCCGCCATGCTCGCACTGGCCCTTGATGGTTTTGGACTTGGTCACACTTGGTGTCAAGTTCATGGTGTCCGCCGTATCCGCCAAGTCCGCTGTGACCGGGCGGACTGTTGCTGTTTGCCTTTGGTCGTGGACTTGTGGCGGATTGAGGTGTGAGTCTTGCGGACTGCCTCGGGTTGGTGCGGACTGCCATTGAAGAAGGTGCTGTCCTGAAGCAGTTGGAGCTTTGCGGGCTGGTGCCTTGTCCGCTTAGCTTGGGCGGACTGGAGAGGGTTCGTCAAATGGTTGCCTTGCTCCTGGCGGTTTCCCTTGGTGACTGGCTAAGTCCTCGCGGACTGAGCGGACAGTCGTTTTGTGTTCGCGCGGGCTGGGGCGGTGTCGCTATCTCATGGGCGGTGACCACACTCCTCACCTGGCCTATAAATAGGACCCCCCTGGCACATCTACAGTAACCACAAGTAACGTGAGTGAACAGTATTTTGGGTTGGGCGAGTGCTGCGGTCTGTGTTTTTCAGTCCGCGCGGATTGTTTCAGGCTGACGGTTTGCTGTGTGCAGGTCGCGCGGATAACTTCAAGGAGCCAGGAGTTTGGCTGTGACTTCGGTCAGTGCTTGGAAGTGTGCGGTCTCTGCGGACTCAGCAGGAGGTCGCTCTGCGGCTTGTCAGTTCTGTTTCAACTTTCCCAGCTTCAATAACCTGTCCGCCGGCTTCAGGCGGGTAGGGGAGTTCCTCAGTTCGGGTTCAGCAGGAGGCGAATAACGGTGTGTCCGCGCGACCTCGCGGTTTCGGCGGACTCCGTGGTATTCGGCGGATTGCAGCATAGCTTGGGCGGTCTCGGCGGCTTCGGCGACCTCGGCGGTCTCGGCGGACTCCGGGTTTTGTCCGCCCGGCTTGTTTTTGGTTCTTTCTGTTTACAGCTGTAATACTAGCGAAATCATGTCTCGCTATGTATGCCTCGGATTGTAATGAAGTGAATGCATAATAAGATCTTCTTGTGCTTCCATTGTTTTGTTGGGTGCAACCTCTAGTCCTTGGGTTTCCGCAGGTTCAGCGTGCGAACTGGGTAGTTCCGAAGATATTAATTTGGCGTTTGGGCTATCTTGCTGACCACGTTGAGAAAATTTAACATGGTATCAGAGCCAGGTTCCTGAGGTTGCGGAGGTTCAGTTGCGTGAGCGGAGGTCAGCCAGTGTTGTTACTCAGTGATTGAGTGGTGATCAACCTGTGTTGTTGCTCGGAGCTGCTGAAGGGTACCAACAGGTGATTGCAATGGAAGGAAGCTTAGCAAGAGGTCTGGGCATTGAACTCTTAACGCCGACTAACTATAAAAAGTGGAAGTCGTGCATGAAGAGTTATCTTCTAGGAGAGGAGCTGTGGGAAGTTGTCGGTGGAGACGACAGACAGGAAGTAACTGCTGCTTTCGGACTGCTGAACAGGTGAGGCTCTGGAGAAGAACTAATGCTAAGGCAGAGTTCGTTCTGAAGAGAGCTGTCTCTCCGGAACTGTTTGATCACATCATTGGATGTGAGTCGGCTGCTGATATTTGGACAACCATTGATGAGTTGTTCAATAGGAAGAATGTGGCGCGGCTTCAGTTCCTGGAGAATGAGTTGGCCAGGGCAACTCAGGGAGACCTTTCCATCTCCAGGTACTTCTTAAAGATGAAGAGCTTGTGTGCTGAGCTGTCGGCACTGGATCCTGATGAGCCTATCTCTGAGGCAAAGATGAAAAGGCACATTTTCCGCGGCTTGCGGAAGGAGTATGTGGCCTTTGTTACGTCTGTTCAAGGGTGGGCTACTCAGCCGTCTCTGCTGGAGCTGGAGAATCTGCTTGCCTCGCAGGAGAGCTTAGCAAGGCAGATGGCTGGAGTGAATCTGAATCAGGAAGGCAGCGAGGCTCTCTTCTCAGGCAAGAAGAAGGGATGGGAAGGGAAGAAGAAGAAGAAGGTGCAGGCCGCTGTTGAGAAGGAGACTTCAACTTCATATCCGCCGGAGAGGAGCAATGCTCCTAAGGACTGGAAGAAGAATCTGAAGTGCTACCGGTGTCATCAGCGAGGGCACTTCAAGCGGGACTGCAAGGTCAAACTGCAGCCTGGGCATGCTGCGGGAAAGGAGGAAGCTTGCTCACGAAGTGAAGAAGCAGAATGGGGAGGAGCTTTCATGACGGGCACTTGTGTCCGGGCCTTATCTGCTGAGGACTTCAACAGCGAGTGGATCGTCGACTCCGGGTGTGGTCATCACCTCACCGGAGACAAGTCGAAGTTCACCTCCATGCAGGCTTACTCAGGTAATGAAGCTATTATCACTGCTGATAATACTGTTTATGCAGTAGAGAAGGAGGGGGTCGTGTCTTTGGGTAGTGATCAGGGGCCACTCACGTTAAGGAGTGTGTATCACGTGCCGGGCATGAAGAAGAACCTCTTCTCGGTGACCAACGCGGTGGACGCTGGGTATCACGTTCTGTTTGGGCCAACAGACGTGAGGTTCCTTCGCAACGTATCAGCGGTAAAGGCTGATGTTGCTCATGTTGGGAGGAGGGTGAAGAACTTGTTTGTTCTTTCCACCAGTGCCTATGTTGATAAGATGAGGGCCAATGATAGTGCGGCTATCTGGCATGAGAGGCTGGGGCATGTTGGCATGGACAAGCTGAAGGCAATGGCGAGTAGAAGTCTGGTGAGGGGGTTGCCGATGTTGTCCTCCTTTGGTGATGGGCATGTTTGTGCGGGCTGTCAATACGGTAAGGCACATCGCCTTCCGTTTGATAAATCTCAAACAAGGAGCAAGAAACCATTGGAGTGTATTCATGGCGACCTGATGGGACCGACTGTTACTGCCAGCCTTGGTGGAAGCAAATACATGCTTGTCTTGGTTGATGACTACTCAAGGTATACTTGGGTGTACTTCTTAAAGGAGAAGTCGGATGCCTTCCGTTTGTTCGTGGAGTTCAAGGAGTTGGTAGAAGGCCGGCTTGGCTTGCGGATTAAGAAGTTTCGAACTGATAACGGGGGAGAGTTTGTCTCTTCCGAGTTTTCTAACTTCTGCAGGAAGCACGGGATCCAACGGGAGCTTACATGTGCTCACACTCCACAACAAAATGGGGTAGCGGAGCGGAAGATCCGTCATTTGACGGAAACCTGCAAATGCTGGCTGCATGCGAAAGATATCCCGAGGTCCTTTTGGGCGGAGGGAATGTCTTGTGCTGCATATGTTATCAACCGGATGCCACTCAGCCCTATCAACATGAAGACACCCATTGAGCTGTTGCTAAAGGAGAAGCCGAGTGTTGGACACCTTCGGGTGTTCGGTTCAACTTGCTACGTGCATGTCCCGGATGCTTCACGGACAAAGCTGGATGCGAAGGCAAGGAAACTTGTCTTTGTTGGCTATGATGAGCGGAAGAAGGGATGGAAGTGCATGGACCCTGTGACGAAGAAGTTCGTGGTGTCAAGAGACGTTGTCTTTGACGAGCTGACGTCATATGGAGGTGGCTCGGTGGAGCCTACCGGAAGTAGCAAGGTTGAGGAAGCACCGGTGGAGGATGCTGAAGGCTTGGAAGAGGAGCTTGCTGTTTCACCAGCAGCTCCTGTTGCTTCGAACTCCGAGGCTGAGCCTTCTGGCTCAGGAAGCAGGGGGAGCACTGCTCAATGCTTGCCCCAGGTAGGAGTGGAGCCTGAAGAAGCAACGGAAGCCGTGAGCAAGGAGCCGTGTCTTCGGAGATCGAAGAGGATGGTTAAGCCACCGGCTCGGTACTGTGATGGGAATGCAGTGAGCTTTGTCTCCTGTTTCTTTGCAGGTCCTCTGGATGAGCGAGAGCCTGCAAGCTTCAACGAGGCCACTGGAGTGAAGGAGTGGGAAGGTGCCATGAAGGAAGAGATTGATGCTCTGAAGAAGAATGAAACCTGGACCTTGTGCCCAAGGTTGATGGCATACTACTCCGGTTACTTGCAAGTGGGTGTATAAGTTGAAGAAGAAGGCTGATGGGAGCATTGATCGGTTCAAGGCTCGCCTGGTCGCTAGAGGATTCTCACAGCAGTATGGAGAAGACTATGAGGAGACATTCAGTCCAGTTGCGAAGATGACGTCTGTAAGAGTGGTGATCGCCTTGGCTGCTTGCAAGGGATGGAGGTTGTGGCAACTCGATGTGAAGAATGCCTTTCTTTACGGAGAGATTGACAAGGACATCTTCATGGATCAGCCGCTTGGTTTCGTCTCTGAGAAGCATCCGGACTATGTCTGCAAACTCAGGAAGGCTCTCTATGGGTTGAAGCAAGCTCCTCGAGCGTGGTATGGGAAGATTGCAGAGTACCTGCAGTTCTGTGGATACCTGGCTTCTAACTCGGATTCAAGCTTGTTCGTCAAGAAGAAGGGAGAGCTAAGAGT
Organism: Platanthera guangdongensis; assembly: GCA_039583875.1. Classification (NCBI taxonomy): domain Eukaryota; kingdom Viridiplantae; phylum Streptophyta; class Magnoliopsida; order Asparagales; family Orchidaceae; genus Platanthera; species Platanthera guangdongensis. Next base: position 13,364,699 of record CM077157.1, on the reverse strand, counting down.
CTTGGTCCTGCTGTATGTGGATGATATGATCATCACAGGGAACTCGGAGGAGGAAGTAGCAAGGCTCAGGGGAGAGCTTGCTATACGCTTCGAGATGAAAGACTTGGGAGAGTTGCATCACTTTCTTGGTCTGGAAGTGGAGAGGAAGGAGTGCGGGATTCTCATTAGCCAGAAAGGGTATGCTGATCGTATTGTGAAGCGGTTTGGCATGGGCAAAGGGAAGAAGTGCTCTACTCCACTGGAATCTGGGCTGAAGCTTCGACGGGATGAGGGAAGGTTCTTAATGATCCCTTGGTGTTCAGGGCTCTTGTTGGGAGCTTGATCTATCTGACGATTACAAGGCCGGATATAGCTTATGCTGTTGGCCGAGTAAGTCGGTATATGGCTGAACCAAGGCAATCTCATCTAGTGGCGGCGAAGGGAATTCTGAAGTATGTCAAGGTGACTTCTGAGATGGGACTTCTCTATGGAAGGGATGCGGAGTTTGCATTGCTCGGGTACACGGATGCTGACTATGGCGGTGATTCGGATGATCGAAGGTCTACTTCAGGTTATGTGTTCACTTGCGGTTCAGCTAGCATCTCGTGGTGTAGCAAGAAGCAGGACTCGGTGTCGGTTTCAACCACGGAGGCGGAGTATAAGGCTTCGGCCTTGGCTGCTCGGAAGCCGTTTGGTTGAGGAGGCTCATAGAGGATGTTCATGAAGAAGTGCAAGGGCCTACTTTACTCCGGGTGACAATGAGAGTGCTCTCAAACTGGTAAACAATCCAGTGTGTCACGCCAGGACCAAGCATATAGAGATTGATCACCACTTCATCAGGGAGAAGGTGTTGGAGGGGTCTCTGCTGGTCGGGCATGTTCGGAGTGAAGATAATCTTGCTGACATCTTCACGAAGCCGCTGTCGAAGGGGCCCTTTGAACGCTTGCGCAGCTTGCTGGGCTTGGTCACCACTTCTCACTTCAAGGGGGAGTGTTGAAATTTGTGAAGTGGAAGTGGGTGACGGGACAGGCCGCGCGGCCTGTGCGGACAGCTTTGGCGGACTGGGCGGACTGGGCGGACTGAGGTTGCGGCCTGGTGAGAAGTCTGGTGGAAGCCGGCTGTGTTCTGAGCGGGTTGTTGCATTGTGTCCGCGGTTTGGTGCGGCCTGGTATCTGCGGATAGAGAGGCTTGCGGACTGGTGCTTTGCTCAGTGGTCGCGGGTGCAAGTTTGAGCTGTTGGCGGGATGGTTCGAGTTCGCGGGAAGCCTTGCGGACTGGTGTGTCCGCGGTTGGGGCTGTTGCGGACTGAGCCTTGAGCTTGGCTGAGGCCTTGCCGAGCTCAGGTGTTACAGCAGGTCTTGCTGTGGAGACCGGTTGGCGGACTGATGTTTGGAGTCCGGCTTGGTGCTGCTGCGTTGGACAAGTGCGAGGAGCTCGCGGACTGGTTGCGGTCTGTGCTAGGGTGTTTGGCGGACGGGACTTTGTGTCCGCCATGCTCGCACTGGCCCTTGATGGTTTTGGACTTGGTCACACTTGGTGTCAAGTTCATGGTGTCCGCCGTATCCGCCAAGTCCGCTGTGACCGGGCGGACTGTTGCTGTTTGCCTTTGGTCGTGGACTTGTGGCGGATTGAGGTGTGAGTCTTGCGGACTGCCTCGGGTTGGTGCGGACTGCCATTGAAGAAGGTGCTGTCCTGAAGCAGTTGGAGCTTTGCGGGCTGGTGCCTTGTCCGCTTAGCTTGGGCGGACTGGAGAGGGTTCGTCAAATGGTTGCCTTGCTCCTGGCGGTTTCCCTTGGTGACTGGCTAAGTCCTCGCGGACTGAGCGGACAGTCGTTTTGTGTTCGCGCGGGCTGGGGCGGTGTCGCTATCTCATGGGCGGTGACCACACTCCTCACCTGGCCTATAAATAGGACCCCCCTGGCACATCTACAGTAACCACAAGTAACGTGAGTGAACAGTATTTTGGGTTGGGCGAGTGCTGCGGTCTGTGTTTATCAGTCCGCGCGGATTGTTTCAGGCTGACGGTTTGCTGTGTGCAGGTCGCGCGGATAACTTCAAGGAGCCAGGAGTTTGGCTGTGACTTCGGTCAGTGCTTGGAAGTGTGCGGTCTCTGCGGACTCAGCAGGAGGTCGCTCTGCGGCTTGTCAGTTCTGTTTCAACTTTCCCAGCTTCAATACCTGTCCGCCGGCTTCAGGCGGGTAGGGGAGTTCCTCAGTTCGGGTTCAGCAGGAGGCGAATAACGTGTGTCCGCGCGACCTCGCGGTTTCGGCGGACTCCGTGGTATTCGGCGGATTGCAGCATAGCTTGGGCGGTCTCGGCGGCTTCGGCGACCTCGGCGGTCTCGGCGGACTCCGGGTTTTGTCCGCCCGGCTTGTTTTTGGTTCTTTCTGTTTACAGCTGTAATACTAGCGAAATCATGTCTCGCTATGTATGCCTCGGATTGTAATGAAGTGAATGCATAATAAGATCTTCTTGTGCTTCCATTGTTTTGTTGGGTGCAACCTCTAGTCCTTGGGTTTCCGCAGGTTCAGCGTGCGAACTGGGTAGTTCCGAAGATATTAATTTGGCGTTTGGGCTATCTTGCTGACCACGTTGAGAAATTTAACAGTATTGTTAGGATCTCGCCACGTGTTTGCATCAAGCCCAGCAGTATTACAGAGCCAACACCTGCAATGATCTCATCCGCGGATATTAAAAGCAAAACTCATACATCCAGTGACACCTGGCAGAAGGAGATTCAATGCGTTTTCCCAATACAGCACAGCAGCCACGTGGATCAATAGAGCCGTTAACTTGTATTAGGACTAACAGTCCTCATTTGTGGCTATAAATAGAATTAATCTCTGTAATAGCTTTTTATGCATATAATGGATAAATTTGACTTTTCTCTCTCTCTCTCTCTCCTCTCCGATGTCTCTCACTCTCTCTCTCTCTCTCTCTCTCTCTCTCTCTCTCTCTCTTTCTCTCGCACTTCTACCTGTAATTCATTAGCCTGCTCCGACGACCGGCGGCCAAATTACTCACCTTCCTAATCGAGGCCCTTACAGCCGCTCCGGCCAATCTCGACCAGTACAGCTCTGCCCCGTCCAGCTCCGACCCGCACAACACCGCTCCGGCCAACCCGACCCGTACAACTCTGCCCCGCCCAACTCCGGCCCGTCCGGCCCCTCCCCGACCTTCTCCGGCCCCTCCCCGACCTTCTCCGGCCCGCACGACCCCTCCGCGCAGTCCAACCCTCACCACCAAGCTTCGCACTGGCCGCTCACCGCCGGCCCCTCTTCCCCGCGCATCCTTCTTGGCCCCTCCCTCGACGGGGGCCCCTTGCTCGCCGCCTCTACCGGACTACTTCCTCCACCGACACCTTTTACCTCCATTCCCTCCGGCGCCGCTAACCCACCACCTCCGCCTCACGCAATGGCCGATCAGCCCTCCCTCTCGTAGATTTTCGAGTCTCTCGCCAAGCTCCTCACGGACAACAACAACGCACTCATTGCCGCCGTCACCACCCAACTAGCAGCTAACCGACCGACCCAACTGACCACGGGTTCCTCCAGTGAAGCGCCGATTCCGCCAATCCTGCCGGAGTTTTGTCCCCCGCCTCATGACGACAACGGAGTGCCACGATATTTGCGGCTGGATTTTCCAATATTCGACGGCCACGAAGACCCCTTAGCTTGGCTCTCTCGTTGCGAGCAGTTCTTAGCCCACCAGCGCACCCCTTGGGACGAGTGGCTCAGCATTGCTGCCTTTCAACTGATGGACCCCGCACTACTTTTGTTTTCCCAACTACAACGGGAGAAACCACTCCTTTCTTGGGAAGATTTCAAGGTGAACTGCACCCTCCGCTTCGGGCCACCACTCCACAACAATCCATTGGGCGATCTCATTTCCATCCGGCAGACTGGTCAGATCGACGAGTACCTTGAACAGTTTCAAGTCCTCCTGGCCCGCACTACCACTGTTCTTCCTGGCGCCGACTGTAAGGGCGGGACTCTCATTTTGATGTTGTGTGACGGAGGCCTGGGAGCTGCTCACTTTTGATCCAGAGTCCCGCCCTTACAGCCGACGCCACAACATGGGTCCGCGGGGCCCATACGCACCCCAACCCATCTCCGCACGTGTTCTCAGTGCGGCGGGGTGTTCCACCCTTATAAGCTCTTAACGCTAACTCACATCACCAACTGATCCGCAGATCAGTTGGTGATGTGAGCTAGCGTTAAGAGCTTATATCAATGAGGTGGATGGATCGAGCCCTCTTCTCAACACCCCGCTGCACCGAGAACACGTGCGGAGATGGGTTGAGGTGCGTATGGGTCCCGTGGACCCATGTTGTGGCGCTGTCTGTAAGGGCGGGACTCTGGATCCAAAAGTGAGCAGCTCCCAGGCCTCCGACCCACAACATCAAAATGCGCATTTTGATGTTGTGGGCCGGAGGCCTGGGAGCTGCTCACTTTTGGATCCAGAGTCCCGCCCTTACAGCCGGCGCCACAACATGGGTCAGCGGGGCCCATACACACCCAACCCATCTCCGCACGTGTTCTCGGTGCGCGCTTGCCTCTTATCAAGGAGGTCGAGGGATCAAGTCCCCGCCTCAACACCCCGCCACACTGAGAACACGTGCGGAAATGGGTTGGGGTGCGTATGGGCCCCGCGGACCCATGTTGTGGCGCCGGCTGTAAGGGCGGGATTCTGGATCCAAAAGTGAGCAGCTTCCAGGCCTCCGACCCACAACAGAATTCTCATTTTTTTATTTCTTTCCATCGAGTGTTTCCTGATGTGTTTGATCTTTCTTTTCTCCTTCTTAATTCTTCAACATTGATTCTATTCATTTTATACCTACATTGTAGGTATCCAAACTACTTTAACTCTTTTTTCAATGATTCTATATTTGCTAGACATTACCCTCAATGCAATATGATCATTTTTAATTTATCTTTCTATTTTTGTCATGCATCTCTCTTGACATTCTCATCATGTCTTTATTATCAATGAATTTTTTTTACTTCAACACTTGGATAGTCGACTTAGTTGTGGTCATCTTTATCCTAACTATTTGAGGTCGATTTTCCATATCCTCATTTTTTATTTCTTCCTATTGAGTGCTTCCTAATGTCTTTTGCCAACCCCTTCTCCTTCATAATCATTCAGCAATGATTCTATGCACTTTGTACCTTCGTTCTATATGCCTAAATCACTTGATTCTTCTTCAAATGCCCTTATCTTTAATAGGCATTACCTTAACCGTTCCTTTAATATAATCTTTCTTTAATATTTTTTTGCTATGCATCAATCTTAACATTCTTATACATGTTTCACTCAACTTTATTATTAATGGATTTTTAACCTCACCGCTTGGATCCATAGTCGACTTAGTTGTGGTTTGGTAAAATTTGTTTTTAATCCCCCATCTTTTGATTTCGCAATACTCTCGAATGTTTTTACAACTTAACCATTGATTGCGACCATAGAAGTTGTGTTTCATTTATATTCCTATTTTTGTATATTAAATTCAAGATAGTCTAACCTATCACATTTTGATATCACGTTAGTGTCTAATAGAATCAATTGATAATTGCTAAAATTTCACAACTAGAATTGCATCTGATAAACATTTTTTCCCTTTATGCATCTCATTTAGATTATCTCCACTATATTTTTATGAAGCAATCTATATACCTCTCATTATGCTATTTCAAAATACTTTTTCATCAATGTTTTGATTTAATAAATTATCGAAGTTGCATTCTATCTTTCATTGATGTGTTATTTTTAAAATTTTTTATTATTATCTCCGGTCTAATACATTGTTATGGACTCCACCATTTATCATATTATATGTTATTGTGAGTTTGTATTAGGAGTCTAGTCTTTATTAAGGCTTCATTTGGAAAGGTGGCGGGAGACGAGGCTGGAGAAAACGAGGGGCGGGAGCAACCGGAGGTGCCCAAGTGAGGTTGGAGACAGGGTCGTTTCTTGGCTTTTCCGAAGGTTTGCGGGAGCAAACGTCGCTGCCCGCTCACGCGGGCCTTTGTTTTTCCGCCTTGCGGCGGTAGTTACTCCCACACCGGTGTGAAAACGCCCTACCAAATGAAACCTAAGTCGTATTGAGTGTAGTCTTATTATATTATTATTTATGTATTTTTTTATATTTTATGCGACTTGATGTAATTATGGGGTTGTCATCTAGCGGTCATATAAATAGCCCCTTAGTGTCATGCAGTAGGGAATCAATTGATGAATGAAACTTTTCTTTCTCTCTCTAACTTCCTCTCCCTCTCTCTCTAAGCTCTCTCCTACTCTAGGGTTTTCCCTATCATCTTCTCCAAGCTTCTTTATCTTATTTCTCCTCCTTTACCGTCATTTTGATTGCTTGCCCTTGTATCCCTGCCTTCATCGATCACCCACAAAACAAGCTCATAACATGTTGATATCAGAGCTCATACTTCCTCGGCTTGACTCTTCCCGCCTCTGCTGTTTCCGCAAGCCAGCCTCCCCTTACGACAAGCCGCTGCTATGACACCGACTCCAACAAGCCGTGTTGCTTCTCATCTACGTCGTCACCTTGTGCAGGAGTCACGTCGCCTTTATCAGCCTATCCGACACAGCCAGCGCTGCTCTACCTCCGCTATTTCTGTAGTTTCTTCATCGTCTTCGTCGTCCAGCACAAGCCCGACATCATCCAAGAAGCGCTTTACAAGTTCCACCGACCCCAACACTACTCTGCCTCCTCCCTTTTCCGCATACATCTTCTTACGACACTATCTACTGCGATTCCTCTGCCAAGCCGCTTCCTGTTCGACGGAGCCGCCACCACTTAGACTTCGACGACCGAAGAGGGTTTTCCTTCCGCTCGACGAAGGCCAACAAACCACCACCGTTGCCTTCCCCGCTCTGATCGATGCTCTTCACACACTTCTTTTCCAGCCCATTCCGATCTCAGTCCCGCCAGAGGAGCATCCCATTTTGGTATCAACAAGCCACCTGCATCGAGCCTAGCGGGCATTTCTACTTATTTGAATATTTTAGTTAATTCTTGCTGAATATATTCCTCAATTAATTGCAATGGAATTGCAATTTCGGGACATACAAATGAGTGTCGCGGATGAAGCCACCCTTTGTTCGATGTTGTGAAAGATGTCTGAGCCATTTTAGACTTCCATAACTCGCCTCAACACCACACTCAACAAATTAGTGACTTCAGGACACTTCGACATTTCGACTCCCAATGTCGGAACCATCCCAGCCCGCGCATGTTGCCGCCATTTCCTCCCCTGCTTGCCCACCGAGGAGACCGCCAATTACACCAATTGTCTCTCCACTGTTCGCGGATGTTTTTCACGCTCCACCATCACCTTTGGTTACTTCTGCTCCCTTGTTTTTCGCAGCCGCCTTCCCGACCCATTCTAACGGCCTCCTGAGGTCGCTTCCACCGCCAGTTGTTCCGTTGCCTGCACCCCGGCCCCTGCCTTGCCGGTCCCTCCAGCTACGTCGTCTTCTGCTCTGTCAGCCCTCGCTCTGTTGGTTTTCGCTCTGTCTCCTCCGACCATATCACTATCTTTGCTGTCGGCCACTTCGACCACATTGTCATTGCTACCTCACATTGTACTGTCGTCCCCGCCAGACCCGTTCCTTCCGCCGACCATGGTTTCTCCAGCCACCTTCCTGACGTTGTCCTCCGCCGTATCGTCGGTCCCCTTCATTTTGTCAGTCGCTGTTCCCACGGCCATCCTGCCATTTTACCTCATGTCGCTCCGCCGGACTAGCTGGCCCCATTGCTTCCACCGCATGTCCTTCCGATGGCGCCTCCGCTACACCTCGCTGCCAATTCCACCGTGACAATATGTTGGCGCGAGATCAAGGAGCCTGAGAAGCCGATCATCTTACTGGAGTTCGCGCTTGAGGACAAACTCAAATTCAAGGACAGGTGGAGTGTCATGGAGCACACCTTTTATCATAATATATGTTGTTGTGAGTTTGTATTAGGAGTCGTATTGAGTCGGGTCTTTTTATAATAGTATTTATGCATTTTTCTTATATTTTATGCGTCTTGATGTATTTATGGTTTTGCCACCCGGGATCTTATAAATAAGCCCTTAGTGTCATGTAGCAGAGAATCAATTGTTGAACAAAACTTTTCTGTCTCTCTTTAACTTCCTCTCCCTCTCTCTCTAAGCTCTCTCCTCTAGGTTTTTTGATGCGGAGCAGAGACAAGGAACTGCAGTGGAGGACGAGTTTTAGACCCGTTCGGGTCCGATTGACGACTTTCAGTATATGGCGTGCCCGGATCGATGATCGGACTCTGCGGATGCGTTGAGATTCGCGTTGCGAATCGATTTCATATATTAGTTCATTATGTTAGCATTTATTTTGATGTTTTTGGGTGGCCCCACCTCCGTCCAATCATAGCCATCGGTGGTGGGATGCCCTACCCTCCTCTTTATTATAAATAGTTTATATATGAGCTGATTAGAGTCATTGCAGAATTTGGAGACTTATATTCCCGGATTCCCTCGATCCCGCCACGGTGCCGACTCCGTGGAACCCTAGGTGACGACTCCTAGGTGGTTTTCTTCCTCCCCAAGGTTTTCCATATCCCTAACCTTTGTTTTCCCTCTCCCAAAACCCTCCACCAAAAGCCCAAACCCGTTCCCTACATAGTTGCAATCTTCTTCCCAGGAAGACTCACTCCAGAATCCTTGTTTCTATTTTTTAATCCATGACACTGTTTGATGAAATTCACTATTCCAATCTAAATTTTCCAAAACAGTGAACCCCCCACCCGACCGCCGACCTCCTCAACCCTCCCTGTAGGCCGCCCCCACCCCCATTTGCTTCCCCTCCTCAGACGCACCTCCCTCCATCACACTCTCCACTACCAGCCTCCAAACACCCTTTCCAGCAAGCCGACAGGCCACCCCCTATCCCCTCTGCCACCGCCAGTCCTTCCTCCAACACAACCACCGCCTACCGCCCCTCCTAAATCCCTCCCCGCCCCGCCAGCCTCTCCCTTCATTTCCCAGTAGCCGGCCCAAATTCCAGCCGCCTGTTCCTTCTTCCCAAAGCCACCCCTCTCATGGAACCTCCTCTGATAGCCCTCCCTCTTCCGGATCAGCCCAGATTTGAAAATTCCAACTGCCCGTTCCTTCTCCCCACCACATCCCTCCCTGCACTGCCAGCTTCTCCCTTCATTTCCCAGCAGTCGGCCCAAATTCCAGCTGCCCGTTCCTTCTCCCCACAACCACCCCTCTTGTGGAACCACCTCCGATAGCCCTCCCTCTTCCGGATCAGCCCAGATCTGGAAATTTCATCCCGGATCCGATCTCCAATTAGCGGATCTACCCTTCCCCGCCTGGATCTATCCATACGTGACCGGATCTATCCATTTCCGGTTCGACTCCACCTTCCTTCGCCGAGGACAGCCACCTACGCTATTTCCACGCCTCCAATTCCACCTCGGATTGTCGTCTATGCATCTCCGGCTCTGTATTCTTCAGTGCCTTGGTCAACCCACTATTTAGTGAGTTTTTGTTGTATCAGGTAATTATTTTCAGAATTACTATTATTGGTTTGGATCCTATACTTGTTTGGGTCTCTTATATTGTGGTTGTTTGTTTTGGATAATTATTATAATTTGCAGGGTTTATTCGCCGCGCGCTTTTGCTTTGACCCTCCATGCGGAGGAAAATCTAAGCTTGATTTGCCTTGCTGTGAATTATTTGCGTGAGATATTATTTATTATCAAATTGTGATTTAACTGTCAGATTTGCATGACATGTAGGGTTAGCTCACTGATAATCCGCCGCCTATAGATTCGTCCTGCGTCAGTTTTCGCTCGCATCTTCTTCTCCAAGCTTCTTCTTCTAATTACTCCTCCTCTACCGCCATTTCTAGGGCTTGCCCTTGTATCCTTGCTTCCATCGATCGCCAACAAAACAAACCCATAACATACATTTTAGTCATTCAAAGTCTATATATTTTCTCTTTTGCCTTGATTATATATTTCTCCTTTTTCCCTTCCTTACTCTAAGCTTATTATATAAGTCATTAGAAGTTACAGATTTTACTTTACTTACTGCACTCTTTGTAATTCTTCTATCATTTTCAAATAAATGTCTCAATAGTATTCAATTTCTACCACTCTTCAAGAGTATATTTTTTCTTAATAAATATTTTTGCGTGTTCAATCCATCATCAAATCTTTGTATAATTGTATCAATATAAGATGTATTTTCAAGCTCGCCTCAAATTCTACAATTTTCTTATTTAAACAAGTCATCTCATCCCACATTAAATCTGACTCAACTGAAAAGTTCTAGTTCACGCTCTTTAGCAATTTATCTTGAAAGATTAACAATTGTCACATTAAATTCCAGAACATAAATCTAAGATTATTATTTCTATTGATTGTTCTGTGTACCCGTAGATAAAATATTATCATAGTTTACTACTCTATATTTTGGCATGTGAGAACTTGAAATATAAAAATGTATTATTTCAATCTAATCTCAAATGTTACATTTTCCTTTTATATATAAACGAAGTTGGTGACCACTAAACTCTACCAGTGGTGTGTGGCTAAATAAGAGGAGGATGAATATACAATGTGCCATCTTATGGGCTTTAATATTCAATCTCAAGTTGGAGCATTTATATATAAACGAATCTACAATGGATCATCTTATGTGCTTTTATAATTAGGGTTTTAATATTCCATAAGTTGGAGCATATATATATATATATATATATATATATATATATATATATATATATATATATATATATATATATATATATATCCCAGCTTAATGCTAGAAAAGGACGTAGAAATAAGTTTGACGAATATATCAGCCAGTTCTTTTTCTGATGTTACAAACACAATGGATTATACATTTGTTGATGATTTCTTCTTTGATGAAGTGATAGCCCACTTCTATATTCTTTGTTCTTTCGTGTAACACATGATTTTTAGATATGTAGATGATAACTTTATTATCCTAAACCATCAGTAGTTTGTCGTTGTAAGTTTCAACACAATACTCTATGATGCCCTTGACCACTTTAGCTCGCAAGCAATATTAGTCATACTTTTGTGCTAAACTTCAACACTTGACCTAGTGCAGTGTATTCCAGATGTGATTTTTTGTTTTTTTATCATTCGCATGGCTAGCGTCTGGATAGGCTTTCATGCGCAAGTGATCATTTCTTCTAAAAAGAAGTCCTCTGCTGGGCAATCCTTTGACATATTTTAATATCTTTATGCAACTTCAAGATGACACTCTTTGAGAGCCTGCCTAAACTAACTAGTTTTTTCAACTGCTAAAGTGATGCCAATCTGATAACAATGAAATAGATGAGGCTATCAACTAGTGTTTTGTACCGACTAATATCTTTAAGTGGATGAGATGTCTCTTTCCAGTGTCTGTCAACGCTCGTAGGCATTCAATTTCGGGTATGCTCTATGCCTATAAGACTTGTTTCTTCAAGTAGATTCAGGGCATACTTTCTTTGAAAAAGAGTAACATCTTTATTGCATCTAATAATTTTAATCCCCAAAAAATATCAGGGAACACTCATATCTTTTGTTACAAAATGCGCTTGAAGATATTCTTTTGTTGCATATATTCTAGAGGAGTTATCACTGGTGAGAAAAATATCATCTACATATACAATAAGAATAACAAGACCCTTGTTGATTTTTCAGATGGGGATGGAGTGATCTTCCTTGCTTTTGCAAACACTAATGGTAGAAGGGATATGATTGAATTTGTCAAATAATGTTCTAGGATTTTGTTTAATACCATATATAGTCTTCTATAACTTGCATATTCGAATTTCCTCTTGAAAAACATAACCTAGAGGTTGGTCCATAAAGACAGTTTCGTGTAGATCACTATACATAAAAGTATTTTTGATATTTAACTGAAACATTTCCCAATTACGATTGATTGCAATAGAGAAGGAACTCTGATAGTACTCATATTGGAAACTGGAGAAAACATATCAAAAAAATAAATATCATATGTCTGGATGAACCCTTTAGCAGACATTAGAATTTTGTATGTCTACGGTGCCATCAGACAAAAAATTGATGACGAAGACTACCCTACCTACCATCGACGACATTTCCTTTAGGTGGGGTAGAAACAAAAGTCCAAGTACCCTGCGATTTCAAAGCAAAGATTTCCTCATCCCTGATGCTTGATAATAAGGTATACAAAGAGGTTTGTGATATGTGAGCAATGATGACAAATAATTTTATGATAAAGCGACAACAAGAAAGACTGAGATTTGCATAAGAAACAACATCAACAATAGGATGTTGTGTACAAATGCGAATCCTTGTCCTTAGACTAATGAGAACGTATGGATTTGAGGCCTCTCATGCTATTTAGCCTTTTGAAGAAGAGAGAGCTGACCTGGGACTATTGTGGGAGTACCATGCACATAAGGAACTATAGGAATGCAAAGAGCATGATATCTTTCATAATGATAAAGAAAATGTATGATGGGTCATGGGAGGATGCTACAAACAAAATTCTTGATCTGCAATTTAAGAAAACATCATTATATTAACATCCATAATAATAAAAAGATACGTGAAAGGTTGGAAGGAGAGTTCCAAGGGAGAGGAAGAGACCTAGAGAGAGAGATTAGAGAGAGAGATTAGAGAGAGAGAGAGAGTCCAAAACTTCAGCATCCAAAAGTTCCCCAACACTGTCTTTCCCCCTTATATAGATGAAGGAAACTAAGATAATTAATATAACTAATATAATATAATATTAATTATTATTAACTAATTAATATTATATTTTGCTATGAATATATCACGGCGACTTCTATACGCATGCTCCATGAACTCCGACGAGGGGGGACCAGCCTATGTGCCTGCATAACAGGGGCCCGCTTGAGTGAATGTGCCTGCATAACATTATACCGCCCATGAAAATCGACCTTGCCCCCAAGGTTGAGTTTTAAAATTTTTTTATCGGTGTCGAATTTGGGTAACAGACAATTCATGTCTGAGAGAAAAACTCATGGTGGCAAAAAAGAGGGGTTTAAATTTTTAGTATAAACTTGGAGAGAATTGGGTACAGGGAAAATATGAAAAGTTGGGATATGCCCAATATGAGGGGAATCATTTAATGTGGCAACAAGTGCGGGTGGTGATATGGGGGTGAAGATTAGTGCTAAAGGGGTATAAAGAAAAAAATGGGCTAAAGCAGCTGGGGAAAGGACAAGAAGGCCCAATTTGAGAAAGAACAAGTATAGAGGAGGGAAAGTTGATGGTACAAGACAAGTGAGGAAAAAATGAATTTTGGCGGCTAGTGAAGCATAGGAATTTAGCTATTTGGATCTAAAAAGGAGTTGAGGCGTGTGAGGCCGGATAATAAAGGCAGAGAGAAATAGGCCACATGGGCTTATGCCAAAGAAAACAAAAAATGCATCCCCGTGGGTCCACACAACAAGAGAAAAACAAAAGAAATAAGTGGGAAGGGGTCCACTCGGAAAGAAATAAATTTCTGAATCGATTTCTTTATAATCCGAAGAGTTGCCATCCGCAGCATGCGCGTATGGGGAGGTGACAAGAACGCCCGCAGGCGTGCTATTACCGTGCAAGAAAGAGACAGAGAGCTACGACGAGAGGAGGGCCGGCCAAGGGAGGAAGAGAGAAAGAGAAGTTAGGGTTGAGAGAAGAGCAAGAGGGAGCAGCCCCCTTTCCAAAAGATGATTGATCAAAAGCATAAAACCACACATAGTCTACCCCCTATATATAGGAGGGCCCACAATTACATAAAGCCCAAAATACATGAAATTAAACCAAAACCGCATGAGCCACTTCCGCCCGGTTCATGCCAGCCCGGTGCTTGGCTCCTCGTCCGGTCCGGTGTCCACCCCGCCCGGAGCTAGTCCTTGCGTTTCCGCGCCGGTGCCGCCGTGAATCCTGCATGTCTCCCGCGGTCGTCGCATATACACCTGCCACGGTGGTTCTTCTGTTATGTCGGTAACAATACCGCCGTCTGGAAAATTGGTCTTGTCCTCAAGGCAGAAGTTCGGAAACTGACGCCGAAAGTCATCGTGGAGGAGCCATGTAGCGTCACCAGCCGGCCTATGGCGCCATGCGACACAGATCTCATCCGGCGCGACGTCCCAGGGTAAGTGATGACGTCGATCAAGAATGGCCGCGGGGTAAAGTTGCTCCGATCCGGAGTAATCGAGGTCGGCTGGAATGTGGTCCACCGCGGGATGGTCCCCTATCACCCGGCGGAGCTGCGAGACGTGGAAAACGGGATGAATGCGGCTGTTGTTGGGCAGATGGAGCCGGTATGCCACGACCCCAATGCGGCTGAGAACTTCGAAGGGGCCAAAAAATCTGGGAGCCAACTTCGGGCAAGGTCGCCGCGCGACTGTGAGGTGACGGTACAAATGAAGTTTGAGGAAGACTTTCTCCCCCACCTGGAAGGAAAGATCGCGACGCTTCCGGTTGGCAAATGACAACATTTTTGCTTGGGCACGCCGGAGGTGGTGCTTCAAACTATCGAGGATGATGTCGCGGTCGTGGAGGTGGTCGGCCAAGGTGGGAACGAGACACTCTCCGGGGAGGTGCCTGATCACGGATGGTGGAGGCCGCCCATAAACGGTTTCAAACGACGATGTGTTCGCGGCATGGTGATACACCGTGTTGTAAGAATATTCTGCCCAACATAACCATTTGGCCCAAGTACCTGGCCGCTCGCCGATAAAACAACTGAGATAAGTTTCCAAACATCTGTTTAACACTTCCGATTGCCCGTCGGACTGTGGGTGATATACCGTGCTCATACGGAGTTGAGTTCGCTCGAGACGAAATAGAGAGGTCCAAAAGCTGCTGAGGGAAAGAGGGTCTCGGTCGCTCACGATGGAGCGCGGAAAACCGTGGAGGCGCACAACCTCGGCGATGAAACTGTCGGCGACAGTGGCGGCCATGTAGAGATGGCGTAGAGTAATGAAATGGCCGTACTTTGTGAGCCGGTCCACGACTACCAAAATGCAGTCGAACCCGCCCGAACGGGGAATCCGAGTGATGAAATCCATAGCGATATCATCCCAGATGCGCTCCGGAATTGGGAGGGGCTGAAGGAGGCCACTGGGAAACATGACCTCGTACTTGGCTTTCTGGCATGGGAGACAAGCAGCGACATAACTCTTCACCTGTTGAAACATATGCGGCCAATATAGGGATGCCGCTAACCGCTTGTAAGTGCTCAACGCCCTTGCGTGGCCTCCTGACGGAGTGGAGTGGAATTCGGCTAGCAGGTGTGGAATACTGGACGATGCTGCCGATAGGACGAGGCGCCCCCGATGGAACAGGCGGCCTCCAATTAACGAGTACAGGGGGGGTGCGCCGACAGATCGTCCAGCAAGGCCCGACGGATTTCAGCCGACGGGGGTCCTGTTCCACATCCTGCTGAATGGTGGTCGCATCGTCCCAAACTGGGCGCAAAATCGCGGTCAGCTCTGGCGCGTCCAGAATGCGGGAGAGGGAGTCCACCGCCCGATTGGCCTTCCCCGGCCGAAACTCAATGGTGAAATCGTACCCCAGCAATTTGGCCACCCATAGTTGTTGTGCCGGGGTCGCGATTTTTTGCTGTAGCAAATAACGTAGGCTGTGGTGGTCGGTACAGAGCACAAAGGGGCGACCTAGCAGATAGGGTCGCCAGTGTTGGACGGCAAGGACGAGGTCCATGAATTCATTCTCGTAGGCGGAGCGGCTCCGGATCGCCTCCGAGAACGCACGACTATAGTATGCAATTGGCCGACCGTCTTGCATGAGCACGGCCCTGACGCCCGTATCGGATGCCACGAGAACAGAGTGTCTTCAGAATTCTTCAATAACTGGGTGAGGGGCCGGGCTAGCGTGTCGTAGTCCTTGATGAAGCGGCGGTAATAGCCGATGAGGCCGAGGAACCCGCGGACATACCGAAGGGATGAAGGGGTCGGCCAGTTGAGAACCGCCTGAATTTTTCCGTCGTCCATGGCCACCCCCTTGGCCGAGATGGTGTGACCCAAGTAACTGACGCAAGTTGCGCCTAATGAGCATTTCTTCTTGTTTACGGCCAAGTGGTGTTGCCGAAGTGCGGAGAAGGTGCTTCGAACATGGAGTAGGTGTTCCGGTCGGAAGATATCATTCATCGTTGCTTGAAACGTTGCCGGGGCGTTGGTGAGCCCGAACGACATGACCACAAACTCAAAATGGCTGTAATGCGTGCAGAAGACAGTTTTGGGAATGTCCTCCGAGCGGACCCGGATTTGGTGGTAGCCCGCTCGCAGATCGAGCTTGGTGAAGTAGGCGGCGTCGTGGAGCTCGTCCAAGAGTTCTTGTATGACCGGAATGAGATATTTGTCCGCCACCGTAACTTTGTTGAGTTCTCTGTAGTCCACGCAGAAACGCCAGCTTCCATTCTTCTTGCGAACTAGCAGGACCGGGCTGGAAAACGGGCTGGCGCTGGGTCGAATGAGCCCGCCCAACAACATCTCCAGTACCAAGCATTCAATTTCATCCTTCTGGGCATGCCCGTAACGGTACGGACGGACGGACAGCGCCGTCGAGGACGGCCGGAGAACAATCGGATGGTCGGTCGCGCGGGCCGGCGGAAGGTCCTGTGGTGTGGCGAAGAAGTCTGCAAAATCTTCGAGGAGGCGCTGAAAGTCTTCGGCGGCCGGTATGGAAGGAGGGGCTGCCGACTGTAGGGGGAGGAGCCAGGGGGAGACTTCGCGGTCACTGCAGGCAGCTAACTGCGTGATCTCGCAGTCAGCGCAGTTAGGAAAGAGCTGACCGCGAGCTCCCCTAAGGGGAGACCTCACGGTCACCGCATGCAGCTAACCGCGCGATCTCGCAGTCAGCGCGGCTGGGAAAGAGCTGACCGCGAGCTTTCCCAAGGGGAGACCTCGCGACCAGCTAACCGCGCGACCTCGCGGTCAGCATGGTTAGGAAATCTCTGACCGCGAGCTCTCCCATGTGGAGACCTCGTTGTCACCACGGGCAGCTAATTGCGCGACCTCACGGTCAGCTAATTGCGCGACCTCACGGTCAGCGCTGTTAGGAAAAAGCTGACCGCGAGCTCTCCCATGGGGAGACCTCGCGGTCACCGCGGGCTTTCCCAAGGGGAGCCCACGCGGTCACCGCAGGATCTCCCATGGGGAGACCTCGCGGTCACTGCGGGAAGCTAACTGCGCGACCTCACGGTCAGCTCGGTTAGGAAGGAGGTAACCGCGAGTTCGCCCAAGGGACAACCTCGCGGTCACCGCGGCCAGCTAACCGCACGACCTCGCGGTCAGCGCGGTTAGGAAGGAGCTAACCGCTAACTCTCCCACGGGGAGACCTCGCGACCAGGAAAAGGCTAACCGTCGGGCACCGGAACAGACCACCTCCGAGGGGATCGCCGATTTCTGGGTAAACATGATCCCCACACTTTTCAAGTTCTGAAGAAAACTTCAAAAAAGTAAAACTTTCCCACGAAAATCGTGATCCACCTCCTCTGAACTGGTAAAAAACATGGGTATATAGGAGAGTATATATACCTGATGACTCTTGCTAGTGTCTGAAAAGAACTTGTGAATACTTACTTTTTCTTATGCAAAGGAGAAGAGTTAAAGCAAGCATAGAAGAGGCGCATCTCGCGAGTACCTGAAAGGAACTCGCGATCACTTGAAGAAGACTTGCGAACATCTTCTGCTAAACTCTGCAAAATAGATGTTAGAGGAGATATAAAAGAAATATAACACGCGAGTACCTGAAGAGCACTCGTGAACGCATGTTAATCTCTGCAGAAGAGAAGTTATAGCAGGTTATGAAAGAAATATAATACACGAGTACCTGGAGAGAACTCGCGAACACTTACTAATCTCTGCAAAAGAGAAGTTAGAGCAGGTAAAAAGAAGTATAACACACGAGTACCTGAGGAGAAATCGCGAACACCTGTTAATATCTGCAAAAAAGAAGTTAGAGCAGGTAAAACGAAGTATAACACACGAGTATCTGAGGAGAACTCACGAACATCTGTTAATCTCTGCAAAATGGAAGTCAAAAGTAGATAAATTTAAAATATAACGCGAGTATCTGAAGAGAACTCACGAACACCTGTTAATCTCTGCAAAAGAGAAGTCAAAAGTTGGTATAAAAGAAATATAAAGGGCGAGTACCTGAAGAGAGCTCGTGAACACCTGCTAATCTCTGCAAAAGAGAAGTTTAAAGTAGATAAAAAAATATATAACACGAGTACCTGAGGAGAACTCGCGAACACCTGCTAATCTCTACAAAAGTAAAATTAGTGCAGGTAAAAAAGAAATATAAAGCATTTGTATCTGAAGAGAACTCGCGAACACCTGTTAATCTCTGCAAAAGAGAAGTATCAGATCAGGTATATAATTTACAATTAGAAAAACCAGTTGCCTCTAAATATACGACTTCCACGGTCTCAAAAATTCCTAACCGTGGGATTTAAGCACAACTGCTTGAGGGTTACAGATTAGGGTGACTAATTGGGCAGGTGTGCACAAAGCAACATTGCTTTCCATGAGAGATCTCAGAAGCTGTAACATCATCCCCATAACACACGACAAAGCTGATCGATCGCCTAGACTTGAACGACATGCAGGGGTGTGTCAGATGTCGACGGGGATCCTTAAAAGAAAAGTACAAATTGAGATGATCAATTGGGCAGGTGCGAATAAAACAACATTGCTTTCCTAGAGAGATCTTCAAAAACTGTAACAAAGAAAGAGAAGATTTACAACTTCCATATCCAATGAAAAGAGAACATTGTTCAACCAGAGTAACCACTAAAAAGTAGAATTAAAGCTGAATTTTAGCTGGGGCGACCACCGATAGGCGAGTTTGATTGCCTTATGAAAATTGGGCTAGCACTAAAAAGTGGGTTTGATTGCCTCAAGAAACTTTAGGCAACCACTGAGAAGTGGGTTTGATTGCCTCATTGGAAATTGGGCGACCACTTGAAAAGTGGGTTTGATTGCACTCTTATTTCCAAATCATATCCAATCATGCAAATAATTGAAGAAGTAAGGTAGTAAAAACATGATTGAAAAGAGTTATAATGATATAGATCTCACCACAGAAAAGCATCAGAAACAATTCTAGCTTTGACTGTATACCCGACATTGCTACAGAGGATTCATAATTATATTTTTAAGCAATATATTCTCGCAGCTTACCCTCCTTTAGCAACTTTTCCACAAGTTTATGAAGAGCTTGACATTTTTTTGTATCATGACCAACACACATATGATATTGACAAAATAAGTCCGTGTGACAACTCCTATGATCAGGTCGCAGGAGTGAAGGCCTCATAAAATCCGTCTCTTGTTGGATAATGTGGAGAACTTCTCCCATAGAGAAAGTTAAGTTTGTATACTTTCTTTTAGATCTAACTTGCTTGTATTCGCGAGGAGGGGCATAAGGCTCTGTTACTTGGTATTGGAATACTTGGTACCTTCAATAGAGGTTCAAGGAGATATATATATATATATTAAGTAGAGAGCAAAGTAAATCCAGAATACATGATATGAGACTAATGTTCTAACACTCCCCCTCAAGTTGGATCGTGGGAACTTTCCAGACCTAACTTGTTACATATAAAATTCATCCTGACTCCCGTAACTCCCTTGGTAAGAATATCTGCAACCTGATCTCCGGTCTTCACATGACTCAAAGAGATAAGACCTTCTTCATACTTCTCCCTTACGAAATGGCATTCGACCTCTATGTGTTTTGTGCGTTCATGAAACAAAGGATTAGTTGCTATCTGTATCGCAGCCTGATTATCACACCATACTGGAGTGGGATCTTGAACAGGGTACCCGATTTCACCAAGCATATGTCTAACCCACATGATCTCAGCAACAGAGTGGGACATAACCCGGTATTCCGCCTCAGCACTAGATATAGCAACCGTGGTCTATTTCTTGCTCTTCCAGGAGACGAGATTTCCACCCATAAAGATAGTAAATCCCGTGGTTGACTTTCGAGTGGCTAAGCAACCTGCCTAGCCCGAGTCACAGTATGCCTCTATATTAGAATGACCTCGATTCTTGTATGATATCCCGAGACCAGGATCTTTCTTTATGTACCTGACGATTCGGAGAACAGATTCCCATTGAGAGGTAGTTGGAGCAGCCATGAACTGACTGACCTTAATTACAACACAAACAATGTCAGGGTGAGTCAATGTAAGGTAGTTCAGTTTTCCAACTATTCTACGGTACTTCTCTGGTGAATCAAATTGTTTGCTTTCGACATGGAAATCTTTTTCTCCTGGTTCAAGTGGAGAGTCCATAGAGCCTCAGTTAGACATTCCAAGGTCGGATAGAAGGTCGAGAGCATATTTGCGTTGACAAATAAAGAGGAAATCATCATAATTAGCGACTTCAATCCCTAGGAAGTACCGTAAAGGGTCCAAATCATTTGTATGGAAGTTGGAGTGTAAGAATGCCTTGACATTTGTTATCCCTTCAAAATTGCCTCCTGTGATGGCAATATCATCGACATAAACCACTAGAAGAATAATACCAGCCGAAGATTTCTGATAAAAGAGGGACGAGTCTTTTGTACTCTTGGTAAGCCCAAATTGAGTGACCACAGATCGAAAACGAGCAAACCATGCTCGAGGGGATTGTTTTAATCCATATAACGACTTCCGGAGATGACATACCTTGTTACGCCCCCCTCGGCAACGAACCCAGGTGGTTGTTCCATATACACCTCTTCATCTAAGGATCCATGAAGAAATGCATTCTTGATGTCCAACTGGTACAAAGCCACTAGTGAGAGGCTGCAAAAGAGAGCAGGATGCAGATAGAGGACATCTTAGCAACGGGGGCATATGTTTCATCATAATCCACGCCATAAGTCTCAGCATAGCCTTTAGCAACCAGACGAGCCTTCAAGCGATCGAGGGAACCATCCACATTGACTTTGATGAAATAGATTCATTTGCATCCAATAGCCCGCTTGCCAGGAGGTAAGGAGACCAAGTCCCAAGTGTTGTTAATTTAAAGTGCTGTCAATTCATCGTGCATAACAGTCAACCAGCCAGAATGAGCTTTGGCCTCCGCAATAGTATAGGGTAGACGGTATTGATCCAGAGTGGAATGCATGGCAGTATGAGAGGCAGACAGTCCCTGGTAAGAGCTTACATATAGAGGTTTATCCTGACAAGTCCGACTTCCTTTCCGGACAACAATAGGGAGATCTGGGCCGACTAGCATGAGAGCAGCAGGCACGCTAGCAGGTGCTTTTGCAGGAACAGTCGACATATCATCAGTGGGAGAGGTAGGCTGAGGTGGCAACCATTCTTGTCATGGCGTCGCCTAGGCGTCACGGCGCCCAATTGTAAACAAGGCGTTTGGCGCCTTTTTTTTACAAAAAATATGGGAATAGACTGCGGTTTATATATCAACCGCAGTCTATTTTATGAAATCGAGAATATATACTGCGGTTATTTTAAAACCGCAGTTTATCCCATGAACCAGAGCATCGACTGCGGTTTGTACAATAACCGCAGTGTAGGTTGTAGAATAGACTGCGGTTGCTATATCAACCGCAGTCTATGCTACGATAGACTGCGGGTATTGTATAAACCGCAGTCCATTCTCACACCGACTGCGGTTCTTTTCAAACCGCAGTGTATTCCTTCCAGAGAATAGACTGCGGTTGTACAATAACCGCAGTTGAATGTAGTATAGACTGCGGTTTATATAGCAACCGCAGTCGTTTCTATCTATTTTTAACCGTGAGCCGTAAAAATCTTGTGTTTCCCCGTGTTTTTGGTTCTTCTTTTTACAGGCTCTGCGCTTTGTGAGAAACCCTAAAGACGATTTTGTTCAAGTTGCTGCTCTCCTTTGCTTCGAACAATTCTTCTTCGACAAAACTAATATTCTCACTTAGGTATACTATTTCTTAATACCTTTTCTCGGTTTTTGAACTTTTGATCTCTTTGCTATTTGCTAAGCATTGTGTTTATTATTATTATTATACATTTATACATGTCTAAACCTCCTTAGGAACCTTGTTAAACATTTATACATTTATACATTTATACATTTATACATTTATACATTTATACATTTATACATTTATACATGTATAAACATTGTGTGGTAGTAAGTAGTAACTACTAACTAATAACTAGTAGCTCAATATCATTGCGGTTTTGTATGAATTTTGTTTAGGTTTTTTGTATGGTTTAGGGTTTTTTTAGGGTTTTTACAGGAAAATGTCGGACAAGTGATCTTCATCGAGGTCAACAAGAGGCTTCACGAAAATGAATGAACTGAATAAGCTTAGGCTAGAGGGGATGAAGCTTATTATTTCTTTCCGTGATGATGGCCGCATTATTCCCGGTCCTGAAACAAATAAATTGATGAGTTTGATGAGATCTCTTGTGAAGTGTTATGTGCCAATTACATATGTTGCATGGAGGGATGTTGATAAACAAATTAAAGATCAAATATGAGCAGAATTAAATGTACGTAACCTTATTATGACTTATGAGTGATTAGTGATTACATATCTTTGGTGTTTTAGTTACTTTTTAAGTGATATTTTCTATTATTTTCAGATATTTTTTGATAATATTGATGGTCATTACAAGACATTAATGAAAAGCATGGGTGAAAGTTGGAGGACTTGGAAATCCAAACTTTTTGTCAATTATGTAAAAAATGTTGATTTGGAGCATCGATACAATGTTCCTGTCAAATATAGTTTTATTACTGCCGAAGACTGGAGAGTTTTTGTCGACCATCGCACTACTACAGAATATATGGTTGTGTTCTTAACTTCTTATTAAATTCAATGTTTATATCATTTTTTAACGTTATAACTTATAACCAAATTAAGTATTAACACATTTATTTTTGTAGGAGAAAAGTAAGGTTAATACCGAGAGAGCAAAAGCACGAAAGACCTTTCATACTACTTCCAGAATGGGTTATTCTGGATTAGAAAAAAAAATGGTATTATCTCTCTACTTCTCTCTCGTTTTTTGTATTTTAAAATTTGGTTTCTCAATTATTTGTATGATAATTTATTTTCATTTTATTGTCAAGGTTGAACAAGGTGAAGCTGCACCAATTTCACGTGCGGAGTTATGGAAAGCCGTTCATAAAAGAAAGACGGGTGAATACATTAGTAAAGATGCAGCTGAATTAACATCTAAAATGGTAAGTGTAAATGAATCATTTCATCATTTGTAAATTATCGATAGTAATATTTCTTGAGAAGTATATTTTTTTATCTGCAATTATGTTCCAACTTCCAATATTTATTACTTTTGTTTAGGACGAGTTGTCGAGCCAAGAGTCCCAGAGTGCTGAAACAGTGTCACAGAGAAGAAATGACATCCTTGCATCTGTTTTAGGCCAAGAACATCCGGGTAGAGTTAGAGCTGGTGGCAAGTTTTCACCATTACAAGATTTTTCAAGAATGATAGGCGTAGTGATTGGACACCCACACCAATAGCTCGTATTGAAGATGTTGAAGCTATAGTACAAGAAAGATTGAGCCAGCAACAAGAATTATGGATCCAAAAAGAACAAAAGCAACAAGAATTATGGATCCAAAAAGAACAAGCGCAACAAAAATTATGGAGCCAAAAAGAAGAAGCGCAACAAGCCGAGATTAGCACTATGAAGAATCAAATTGAAGAGCTTATGCGCATGTTTAGTGCTAGAACTGGAACAAGTGCTGCACTTCCAGTTGCACGAGTATTATTATGTTTAAATATTTATACTTTTATGAAATGTTATCTTCTCTTTTTGTTGCGCAGATAAGTAATTATTTTTTGTTACTTTTTGGTTTCTCAGTCTCAGCCGGAGTACGAATCCAGGTCACATGAACCTGAGAGTAGTCAGAGTAGACATGAACAATTATCTTGCACGGTATTATAATTTATAATATTTTTTTTTGACTTTTATGTAATCAATGAATTCAATATTGATGTCCACATTCCACAATATTAATTCTTTTATTTCCACAGGCTAGTGAGACTGAGACTACAAATGAATTCATTGATATCTTGCCCAGTTTTATAAGTAAGATGGAGAATGAAGATAAAATAATATCTCTAATGTTAGATTCAACAGTATTTGGGAGTGTTGAATCAACATGTACGTACTTTGAAAATTCAAAGTTGTATGATTTTCTAAATATGAAAATGATTGAAGCTAACATCATATTAACATGTATTGGGTGAGTATTGTGCATCTGACTACTGAGTATCAAATATTATAAAATTAAGAATTTTTATTAATATATAAATTGATTTTGAATTTACATGTTTTTGCAGGTACATAGACTCTCAATTAAAGAAATTTACATACAATACTGGTGTATATTTTCATAATCCACATTCCATTTTTGCTATTAATGATGACTATGCCAAAGAACATTTAAAAACACGAGTTGAAGATCTAAAAATCAGGCTTAGGACGCTTAGTCAACTCCAATCAGATTCTTTATTATTTGTGCCCTATAATAGATTGTAAGTATGAAAAATCTTTGTATCAAATATCAATGATTATTACTATTTTTTATTCGAATTAAGTTATTAATTATTTCATTTGTTTCACAGAGAATATTGGATGTTGACTATTATTGATTATAATAATTATATAGTTTATTGGCTTGATCCCTTAAATAATGACATTCGTGATGATATTAAAAATGTCATTACAAAGTAAGTTTATTAATGTGTTATTTACTTACTTTCCTAGTTGTTTACATTTTGCTATAAACTGATTCTTTTTTTATTTTATGAAGAACATTAAAAGATTTAGCAAAAGAGCAGCGTACCAGTTTTAAAAAAATAAAACTTACAAAGTTGATTCCGGTAAGTTTTAGATGTATAGCCTATATGAGTATGTATTGTAATTTAAACATTTGTAATTAAAATACTTACCAATTGTTTATTTATGTTACTGTGTAGTGCCCAAAACAACCAGATAGTATTCAATGTGGGTATTATATCATGTGCTACATGATTGATATAGTTGATGCTCTTAAAATTAGGCCAATGTCATCATTGGTAAAGGTATGTGACGTTACTGTCTAGTGCATGTAGATTGGTAATAATTATGTTGAATTGATTTTAACCAATTTTGTTTTATTGCAGATCTATCATGAAGTGACACAATTTTCGCAGGAGAAAATAGATAATATTAGAAATATGATTTGTCATTATATAATCACTTATTGTGTTTCATGAATCATGATTTGATTGACACATGACAAATGTATTTTTGTATTGCTAGATTTATCATGGAATGTCTTGTCTATAGTGATGAACTGATGATCTTATGGTCTTGTTGACTCTTCTAAATGAGCATGTCTTTTAGAGTTCTTTAAATTGTTCATTGTGATGATTTCTTTAGCCGTTATTTATTTCATTGTCCCGACCTAACTATACAATCTATAGGTCCTGTTTGTGAAAGATGGAAGACCAAAACACCAACACTCTTGCTCTATCCATTGGTAGCAATGACCTTGATCCAAAAACGGATCCTAAATGAAAAGCAAAGTTAAATGATCCTGGTTGGAAGTATGGTCATTGGCCCAACCTAGAAGATAAAAATACAGTTAAATGTAATTTGTGTGGTAGATTGATAAAGGGTGGTATCAAAAGGTTGAAGCAACACTTATGTGGCGGGTATGGAGATGTATCCAAGTGTTTGAAGACTACTTCTGAAATAGCAGCTAAGATGTATTCAGCTTTAAATACTAAAAAAAGGACAATGTGCATCTGACTGTTGATGATGACAATGAGAGTGACCAAGAAAGAGAGCCAACGGAGTCACAAAATGTATCCCCGGCATTATCTACAGCTAAAACGTCATTTGTCCAAAGTTCTGGGACAAGTGCCAAAAAAAGGAAAGTAATCCACTTGCCACAAAAAAGGGGGCCTATGGATGCTCATGTGAGGCGTGCTCCTGAAGATGTAGTAGATGATAGACGTGCAAAAGGTCCTGCACAAACTACTATCGAGAGATGTTTTAGAACACTTGAAGAGAAAAAGAGAGTTGATAGTTATGTTGCTGATTGGTTCTATGAATGTGGAATTCCATTCAATGCCGCAAAGGCACGAAGTTTTGAAGTCATGCTTGAAGTAGTTGGACAGTATGAGCCTGGTTATAAAGGACCTAGTTATCATGATTTGAGAGTCCCATTGCTAAAAAATACAAAAGATAAAGTCATGGAGATGAAGACAAACTATCAAGCGTACTGGAGGAGATATGGTTGCACACTTATGTCAGATGGTTGGACAGACAGGAGAGGGAGACATTTGATCAATTTCCTAGTCAACTGTTCAGAAGGATCCTATTTTATGGGTTCCGTAGATGCATCCAGTCATATTCAAGATGCCACAATGTTATCAGATTTGCTTGATAGTAAGATTAGAGAGATAGGAGCAGAGTGTGTTGTTCAAGTAATTTTTTTGGTTTCATTAATTTAGTAATTTTCATATTTCAAGTTTAATAGTCTACACTCTACAGCTTTCAATAATTACAAATGTCTGCACTCTGCAGGTGGTGATTGACAATGCTTCTAATTACAAGACAGCTGGTAAAATTTTAATGGAAAAAAGACCTACATTATTCTGGACTCCTTGTGCAGCTCATTGCATTGATCTAATGCTAGAGGATATAGACAAGCTACAACAGAACAAAACAGTGATAAAAAGGACAAGAATGATTACAAATTTCATCTACAGACACACTCGTTTACTTGATGCAATAAGGACTACTATATGCGGTGATCTAGTGAGGCATTCAGTAACTAGATTTTCAACATCATTCCTTACTCTACAAAGTGTGCTTAAGCATGAGGAGAAGCTGAAATTATTCTTTGTGTCGTCCTCGTGGAATGCCGCTAATTTGGCAAAAACTGAAGCCGGAAAACAGATTGTTGAAATAATACTTTCAACCAATTTTTGGAATGGAGTAAGAGATTGCTTAAAAGGAGGAAAACCACTGATTGCAGTTTTGCGATTAGTAGATGGAGATGAAAGGCCGGCTATGCCTGAAGTATATGCTGCAATGGAAGAAGCCAAACAAAAGATCAAACAACATTTTGATAACAAAGAAATATTATTTAAAAAGATTATTGAGATTGTTGAAAATAGATGGACAAATCAAATGGAGCAAAAGTTGTATATGACGACTTTGTTTATAAATCCAAGCAAATATTTTGAATATGAGGAACAAAATAATGATGATGCCTGGAAATTTCAAGATGCTTTCAATGATGTTATTGCAAGACTAGTGCCCGATCAAGAATTGCAAGACAAGATTGCCGAGCAAGGTACTAACTACAAAGCATCTCGAAATAGTTTTGGAAAGCCTATGACTATTAGGCAACGAACCACCTTAAATCCAAGTAAGTATTGTTTACATTTTTATTTTTTCTTAAATTATTTATATGTCAAACAATTTATATTTGTCTTAAATGAATAGTGGACTGGTGGGGTGCACATGGAGGACCAAATGTTGACCTTACAAAGGTAGCATTGCGCATAATTGGCTTATGTTGTTCTTCTTCTAGTTGTGAGCGCAATTGGAGTACTTTTGAGTTTGTAAGTATACAAATATTCAATAAAAAATTTAATATTTTATATTTACTAATTTACCAATAAGTTTGAAATTATCTTGATTCAGATTCACACAAAAAAAAGAAATAGATTGGAACATCAAAGGCTTAGTGATCTTGTATACATCCAATATAATCGGCGTCTACAAGCACGATTCCAAGAAAGACGTGAAAATGGAAGAAATTACAACCCTTTGGTGCTTGATGAGCTCGACTGGAGTAGTGAGTGGATGGTGAACAAACCAGAGAAAGCTCTAGTTTTTGATGATAATAATCTCACATGGGATGCTGTAGAGAGAGCTCTTGGAACTGGGGCTCGAAATTTACGAAGTGGAGTTGGAACTAATCTTCAAATAAATGAACTAATAGCTCAAGGAGATGAAGATTTAGATCATTTTGTAGTTGCCAGTGATGATGAAGATATTTATGATAATTATGGGCAAATGACGAGTACCTCTATCCAACCAAACACCTGCAATGTCAATGACGACTTACTAGATGATGATTCTAGTTGACCTTGTATGATTATTTAAAGTTAATGTTAAAAATATTATTCATGCTAATATGCTATTTTTGTGTTCTCTTTTTTGTTATTGCTTTCTCTGAAGTTTGTCTTGAGTCTTGACCATTGATAGATGATTGCCACTGTTTTTTCTTACTGTTATATGCTTACTGCTTCATGGTATTTGAGAATTGAGATAGGTCATAGGTATGAATGTATTGATGTTTGAGAATTGAGGATTTGAGATATCATGAATTCATGATTCATGAATACATGATATTGGTAGTTGGAACTTGGAACATTTGTGCTTGCTAGTTGCTAGTTGCTACTTGCCTACTTCTTGTCATATGATCATATCAGGTGTTGAGATTTGAGAATTGAGATATGAAGATATCATGAATTCATGATATCAGAAGATTCAGAAGCTATACTTAGTTGCTAAGTGCTAACTGCTATGCTTAGTTGCTTACTGCTAACTGCTAACTGCTAGTCTGCTATGAAGAACAAAAAAATCTCCAGCTGTGTTTGTAATTGGTAAACAATTTATTTTTTTTAAAAAAGGAGCTTTAGACTGTGGTTATTATAATAACCACAGTCTAAAGTATGGCAGACATACTATAGACTGCGGTTATTTTTGTAACCGCTGTCTATATATGACTATCGACTGCGGTTATTCGAATAACCGCAGTCGATAGTCAATAGATATATACTGCGGTTATTCTATTAACCGCAATATATATCACATATACTGCGGTTATTAAACAACCGCAGTCTAGAACATGTATACTATAAACTGCGGTTAGTATAACACCGCAGTCTATATTATGTGTACTATAAACTGCGGTTATTAGAAAACCGCAGTCTATAGCATGTATACTATACACTGCGGTTATTATACAACCGCAGTATATAACATGTATACTATACACTGCGGTTAGTATAATAACCGCAGTATATATTATAGACTGCGGTTATTATAATAACCGCAGTCGATAGACTGCTTTTAAAAAAAAAAAAAAAAAAAATGGCGCCTTGCGACTTGCTCGCCTTAGTGTCGCCTCGGCGTCCGCCATGACGCCTAAGAGTCAAGGCGCCCAGCGCTCGCCTTGGTTCGCCTTGACGCCGAAACAAGAATGGTGGCAACAATAATGTACTATCAGAAGAGCGACGAGAGTAAACTTGCCCCCAAAGGGGACACAAAAGGTCAGTCGGTGAGAGGAGGGTAGGTGCAGGGCTAGGAACCAAGATGTCATCAAGAGATGGGTCAGGCCATGATGATCCACTAGAAAGGTAAGGGTCCGATTCTCGAAAGACAACATCCAAGGAGATAATGTATTTGCGGAGATCAGGAGAATAACACTGATATCCTTTAGTAATCCGAGAATAGCCAAGAAAAATACATTTCAAAGAGCGATGATCAAGTTTCGAGACAGAGGGACGAACATCCCTAACAAAACAAACACACCCAAAGATCTTCAAAGGGAGAGGGGGACCAACAAGGTCTGGGTAAAGAGTGTGGTAGGGTGTCTCCCCCTCAAGGATATGAGTGAGAAGATGATTAATGAGGTGGACAACGGTAAGAACGGCATCGCCCCAGAAGTATTTGGGTACGAGCCTATGGTGAAGAATGGCCCGGGTGACCTCAAGAAGGTGTCAATTTTTTCCTTTGCGCAATACCATTTTGTTGGGGGGTATGAGGACAGCTGGTTTGATGTAAGATACCTTTGTCAGAGAGAAAGTTAGACATGGACTGAGATAGGTATTCCCGACCATTATCAGTTCGAAGACACTTAAGGCGAACATAAAATTGAGTAAAGATTTCATTCCATAGATTTTGAAAAATAGACGGCAGCTCAGAACGATGTTTCATTAAGTACACCCAAGTCATTGTAGAGAAATCATCAATAAACGTAACAAAATATTTGTGTCATAACAACGTAGGGACAAGACACGGTCCCCAAGCATCAGAATGAAGTAAATCAAAAGGTGCAGACGCACGAACATCAAGACGAGTTACATAGCTAACTCTGTGGAGTTTAGTAAACAAACAAGACTCACAGCTGAGATGGGAAACCTTCCCAAACTCGGGATACAGACAACGCATGAACTGCATAGACGGATGACCATGACGATAGTGAAGATCCCAGAATTTGGTGGAGGCTGCAGAACAAGCAAGATGTGAGACTTCGTCCAACACATAGACGCCACCACGCAGCTTTCTTCCACCAATAATACGGCTCGTCGACTGTTCCTGAAAAATGCAACCAGAAGATGTGAAGGTAGCAGTATAATTTAAATCACGAGTAAGCTTACTAATTGACAATAAGTTGTAAGCCGATTGAGGGACATGAGCAACAAAGGATAGAGTTATGTCAGGCGTCACATTGCATCTACCAAACCCGACAATGGGTACAGTTGATCCATTCGCAACTGCAATTGAAGACCCACTATGAGATTTGTATGAGTGTAAGATACCTGAGGTACTCGTCAGGTGATCAGAAGCACCAGAGTCTGCCAACCACTGGACTGGACGCTGTGAGGTGCAAATAAGCTGAGTATTAGGTTGAACAGTTTGGACCACAACAGCGCGATGAGTCGAAGAGTCAATCTGAAGGGTCTGCAAGCGACGATACTTATCCTCAGATATTTCCACAGTTCTCGGATTCGGAGATGCAGAAATAGAGTTGGCCAAGTGCGCAGAGCGAGATGACGGAGGAGGTTTGGATGCCCAGTCTGTCTTCCTATGAACCACCCAACAAGTATCTTTCGTGTGGCCTCGACGCCCTGAATGAGTACAATGTCTTGTGTCGGTATCACGACCACGACCAGAGCGCCCCCCGACTAGTTCTGCGTCCTCCCCGAGAAGCAAGAGCCATTGATTCTCCGGAGGAAATATGTAGAGCACATGGAGTACATGTTGAACCGGCTTTAGTCAGACGATGGTACACACTAGCAGTTTACAGGGTAGAAGGACTTGCTAGCATTTCAGTCTTCGTTGTCGAGAAGTTTGGATCGAGCCCATTTAGAAGCCAAAGCAGAACAAGATGCTCACGTTGAGCCTGATGCTCTTCCCTAGTAGAGGGGATCTCCCAAAGATCTAAGATTTCATCATCCAGAACCTTCCATTCCGCGAAATACTCGGTGACAGGGCGCGCCCCTTGTCTTAACTCAACCATCTTAGGGAAGAGCTCACCAAGACGAGAGAGATTGTCCGAGAGAACATTATATGCAGAGTATCCCATAGTTCCTTAGTGCTGTCACAATTCTTGTACATTTGCTGAACGGATGGATCCATGGAGCTCAGGAGAAGAGCAAAGATATAACAATCATCACTATACCAATCTTCATATTCTGTAGTTCCCACGGCATGAGTTGGGAGACGGGTAAGGTGGTGCGTACGACGGATGCCCGACAGAGACATGGTAACCCCCTTTTTCCATAACTGGAAGTTGCAGGAGGTAAGGATGGTAGTAGCAAGCCTCGCATTGGGTGGAAAGGTATTAGTAGAATCCCCGGATGGAACAGTTGTTTGAGTGGTGCTCGTGACGGAGGAACCCATGGCCTAGATGTAACGAAAGACATTATGCTTGTACAACCCCGTAGCCGGGCGAGTGGGACCCTCCCCAAATATCAGCCTAGGGGCGTGTTGTGGGCGACGAGTTGGTGCGACCCCGTTTGAGGAGGTGCGGGTTCTCGTGCGTGCGGAAGTTTTATGCGCACAAGTTTAGAATTTGTATTTTATATGTATATATATATATTATATATTATATTAGAATATATATAATATATTATACATATAGGATATAGAGGAGAGAAGATAAAAGGCAGGGGGGATTTTTGAGCAGGAGGGCAGCAGGTATCGTGGAGAGAGAAAAAAATAAAGAAAAGAGAAATGAGATGGGGGAAAGAGGAAGCAAAGGGGGTGGGGCTCGGGACAGCAGCAAGCAGGAAAACAGACAGATGCAGGGGATAAATCGGGGGAAAACCCTAGCCGCCGCCGCCGATCTGGAGCCCAGCCGCCGCTGCCCCTTCCCCCTCTCTCCCGTCGCCGGCGAAGCAGCAGCCCGGCCGCCTTCCCCCTCTCTCTCCCGTCGCCGGCAAAGCAGCAGCCCGGCCGCCTTCCCCCTCTCTCTCCCGTCGCCGGCAAAGCAGCAGCCCGGCCGCCCTTTCCCCTCTCTCTCCCGTCGCCGGCCAAGCAGCAGCCCGACCACCCCCCTCCCCACGCTGTTTTAGGGTAAATAGATTCTTTGCTCACAACTCCTCTCACGCATCCTCCGCTCACGCTTCCTCCACTCGAGTCCATAGTCCAAGATGTTTCCTCGACAGTCCAAGACGTTTCGGGCAGGGGGCTTTCTCCTTCCCAGGCGAGGTGAGAGCCATTGTCTAGAGTGATGAGTTACTTAAAGGACGTTTTGACCTCCAGCTTTTTCGGAAGCATCCCAACCTTCTGGACTCATTTCTCAGTCAAGTCAGAAGACTGATCTTGGTTGTTTTGGGGCTTTGTTCGATGCTGATTCAGTGGGGCTTGTTCTATGCCGAATTTCCGTAGAAGGTATACGGGTTGTTGGTGATTTTGCAATTCAACCTCACGAGAGGAAGAACCCAATTATAGGATCGGAGTTTGTGAAACTAAAGCCAAATCTTTCATCCACAAACTCACCCCTTTCTCGCTCACTCCCCTTCAAATATTTTGTGGAGGATTCACCGCCTGGAGCAACCCGGCCCCCTCCTTTTTTCCCGGCCTGGAGCAACACACCTCGACCTTCCCCTCTCCCGGCAGCAAGCTCGGTCTGGAGCGAGGCTCCGCCTGGAGCGAGGCTCGGCCTGGAGCGAGGCTCGGCCTGGAGCGAGGCTCGGCCTGGAGCGAGGCTCGGCCTGGAGCGAGGCTCGGCCTGGAGCGAGGCTCGGCCTGGAGCAAGGCTCGACCTGAAGTGGAGATCGACCACCGACGCGGCCGCACGCAGCAGAATCGACCCGGAGCTCCTCTCCCGCCCCCGCCGCCGAGCACGCGACAAGGGTAACGATGTTTCAACTCGGGCAGGTGAAGCCTTCAGTTTACATATTCGCATGGAAGCCCCTCTCCACCAATGGGTGGGGGGAAGGGAGCTTTCCGACGGGTTGACGTGTTCGTCCCCGCAGTTAATTGCATTAGTGCCCGGAAGCGTGAGTACGGGTTTAGGCATGCTGTGTGAAGCCCATCCGGACGTGTGAGTCGGATTGGTGATGTTCTGGGGTTCCCGGAGAAGACTCCGAGGAAGTTGTTTATTTAGCCGCTTGCAGGGAATGCGCTCCGTAACCCCCAAAAAAGGGGGTGGACGCAATATGTTTGGCCCGCTTATATCAGCCGACCGATGACTAGTTGGCCGCCGCTCGACGAGACGTTGACGTACAGGTGTTGCAGTACCAGGCGGGGAGTAGCGGGCTTAAGCCCAAGCTTGTGCCGGCCCTCGAAGGCCTTTTTGTTTATATTGCCGGCCTGCGTGCTGAGTATGGAATTTATATTCCTGTAATATTTTTTCATATCTGTGATGCTCTGTGATTATAGTTTACTCCTCCTGTCTTGGGCGAGCGGTGTGTTCGTGAACCTCTCCCCCCGTGTGGGCCTCGAGGAATAGATGCCGGGAAGCCCCAGATGGCCTGTTGTCATCCTTTCAGAATAGCGGAGTTCCGCTGTTGTGGCCCAATTGGGGCTGCGTAGAGTAGGGCTGCTGGGCGGTTTTGTGCCAATAGTAAGGCGAGCGGGGGACATTTTACATAGACCCGAGGTGTCACCTCTAGTTTGAGAGTGGATCTCGAGATCCTCCTTGGATGTTCCGGTCGGCCAAGAGAGCCCTCCGAAGGTGCCTTAGCTCAGCCCTTGGCTTGGGAGGGGAAGAGTTTGTTAGTCTTCCGGGTATGCGGCGGATCCTCCACGCTGAGATCTTGGGTCTGTACCTTGTGTTTCTAGTCTTGTGCCTAGATCGTTCGGTTGAGGGTAGTAGGTGCGCGGTCACCCCTTCCCCAAGGGTCGAACTGCACAGGAGACCGATTTTCGGTTTCAAAATTTTGGTGCGGTGAGCGTGGAGAGTGACCAGCACAGAAGAACTCAGGCGAACATCATGGCTATAGAAGTGGAACTAGGTGACGACCATGGTCATGCGTTGACACTTTGTGTGTAAGGTCCTCACACTCAGAGTTGTCCCCTCCCATAGCTGTTGTTTGAATCCCATAGCATTTGGAGTAAGATTTGCACCTATTTGAAGCGCTTCTACCTATGAAATCCCGGGTATCCCCACTTATTACATCAACGAGAAACCTGGAGGTTATTATCTTCAAGATCAAGTAAGAGAGCAGCTGAGAGGTATTATGAGCCGGGGTGACCTGAAAGGGTTCCCTCCCTAACGATAATATGTTATCTCTTTCTTGTAATTCAATAGCGGTCAAGTTCTCTCTTTATTACCAATTCGCCTCGAGCTTCTGAGGGCTTCAAGGATTAGCTTCGCGATCGACTCCGGAAGCCAAACGTCCAACCCGTTCCTTTTAAATAGCCTAGTTCGGACGATGGGACGGTGCCGCGGGACTTTAAGCGCTATTGTAAGACCGAGCCTCTGCACTGACGGCCGAGATCAGCTCCCCCCTTGCACGTCGGCCTATGTCCTCCCGATCGCACCTCTCCTCCGACTAGAGGAATTATCAGGAACGAGCCTAGACGCTAACCTCCCAGATTTGATAAAGAGCCGATCTCTCCAAGCAATCACAAGTGACATGGCGAAAAGTGATCTTTGTCATTAGATCAGGATACGAAACGTCCAACCCGTTCCTTTTAAATAGCCCAGTTCGGATGATGGGACGATGCCTCGGGACTCTAAGCGCTATTGTAAGACCGAACCTCTGCACTGACGACCGAGATCAGCTCCCCCTTGCACGTCGGCCTATGACCCCCGATTGCATCTCTCTTCCGATTGGAGGAATTATTAGGAACAGGCTCGGACGCCAGCTTCCCGATTTGACGACTTCCAGATCGTCTCTCTTATGAGAAGAATGCGTCCTCCATTTGTAAAAGCATCGGTGCAATTAACTCTCCAACACCTCTTAAGTAAACAGGACGTCTCCACCTCGAGCGAAGTCAAGTCCTCGAGTAGTTGTGGACCCCGAGCAGATCCCGCTGTCAGGCTCTCACCTTGCTGGCAGGGCCGGAAGTCACTCGGTGTCATCCGTGGGCCTCCGGCAGATCCCGCTGTCAGGCTCTCACCTAGCTGACAGGGCCGGAAGTCACTCGATGACGGTAGTTGTGGTCCCCGAGCAGATCCCGCTGTCAGGCTCTCACCTAGCTGGCAGGGCCGAAAGTCACTCGGTGTCATCCGTGGGCCTCGTGCAGATCCCGCTGTCAGGCTCTCACCTAGCTGGCAGGGCCGGAAGTCACCCGATGGCGGTAGTTGTGGGCCTCGAGCAGATCCCGCTGTCAGGCTCTCACTTAGCTGGCAGGGCCGGAAGTCACTCGATGGCAGTAGTTTTGGACCCCGAGCAGATCCCGCTGTCAGGCTCTCATCTAGCTGGCAGGGCCGGAAGTCACTCGGTGTTATCCGTGGGCCTCGAGCAGATCCCGCTGTCAGGCTCTCACGTAGCTGGCAGGGCCGGAAGTCACTCGATGGCGGTAGTTGTGGGCCTCGAGCAGATCAGGCTGTCAGGCTCTCACCTAGCTGGCAGGGCCGGAAGTCACGTTTTGGACCCCGAGCAGATCCCGCTGTCAGGCTCTCATCTAGCTGGCAGGGCCGGAAGTCACTCGGTGTCATCCGTGGGCCTCGAGCAGATCCCGCTGTCAGTCTCTCACCTAGCTGGCAGGGCCGGAAGTCACTTGATGACGGTAGTTGTGGACCCCGAGCAGATCCCGCTGTCAGGCTCTCACCTAGCTGGCAGGGCCGGAAGTCACTCGGTGTCATCCGTGAGCCTCGAGCAGATCCCGCTGTCAGGCTCTCACCTAGCTGGCAGGGCCGAAAGTCACTCGCTGGCGGTAGTAGTGGACCCCGGGTAGACTCGCTGTCAGGCTCTCATTAGCTGACAGGGCTGTAGGCACACCTGGGGGGAAGGGGCTGGTTTGTGGAGACTTTTTGCAGGACCCCGAGTGATGCTCGGCCCCGGGTAGACCCGCTGCCTGGCTCCTACTAGCTGGCAGGTCCGTAGGCTCGCCTGGGGGGTAAGGGACCCCGAGTGCTGCTCGGCCCCGGGTAGACTCGCTGTCAGGCTCTCACTAGCTGACAGGGCTGTAGGCACACCTGAGGGGAAAGGATTAGCTCCGCGTGTGCAAGAGGATACAAAATATACGGCTTTGTTGTTTCGCGATATCACGAGAAATTGTATACTTGTCGTAAGTAATGGTATAAGAGCAATTCAATAGCAGTGAGCCAAAGGGTATCGAGTGATTCAAAAGGTTCGGAAAGGTCATGTGGAGATTGATGTTCCGAGTGCAAATTTCAGTTTCTCTCAAAATTTTTTTTTGGGTCGGCTCCCACTCGCCGGTTACGTTGGGTTGGATGATTCTTTCCGAGCTTGTGCCAAGCTCGAAAAGAGCGGGGATTGTGTACAACCCCGTAGCCGGGCGAGTGGGACCCTCCCCAAATATCAGCCTAGGGGCGTGTTGTGGGCGACGAGTTGGTGCGACCCCGTTTGAGGAGGTGCGGGTTCTCGTGCGTGCGAAAGTTTTATGCGCACAACTTTAGAATTTGTATTTTATATGTATATATATATATATATATATTATTATATTAGAATATATATAATATATTATACATATAGGATATAGAGGAGAGAAGATAAAAGGCAGGGGGGATTTTTGAGCAGGAGGGCAGCAGGTATCGGGGAGAGAGAAAAAAATAAAGAAAAGAGAAATGAGATGGGGGAAAGAGGAAGCAAAGGGGGTGGGGCTCGGGACAGCAGCAAGCAGGAAAACAGACAGATGCAGGGGAGAAATCGGGGGAAAACCCTAGCCGCCGCCGCCGATCTGGAGCCCAGCCGCCGCCGCCCCTTTCCCCCTCTTTCCCGTCGCCGGCGAAGCAGCAGCCCGACCGCCTTCCCCCTCTCTCTCCCGTCGCCGGCAAAGCAGCAGCCCGGCCGCCTTCCCCCTCTCTCTCCCGTCGCCGGCAAAGCAGCAGCCCGACCGCCCTTTCCCCTCTCTCTCCCGTCGCCGGCCAAGCAGCAGCCCGGCCACCATCCCCCTCCCCACGCTGTTTTAGGGTAAATAGATTCTTTGCTCACAACTCCTCTCACGCATCCTCCGCTTGCACCTCCTCCGCTCGCACCTCCTCCGCTCACGCTTCCTCCACTCGAGTCGATAGTCCAAGACGTTTCCTCGACAGTCCAAGACGTTTCAGGTAGGGGGCTTTCTCCTTCCCAGGCGAGGTGAGAGCCACTGTCTAGAGTGATGAGTTACTCAAAGGACGTTTTGACCTCCAGCTTTTTCGGAAGCATCCCAACCTTCTGGACTCATTTCTCAGTCAAGTCAGAAGACTGATCTTGGTTGTTTTGGGGCTTTGTTCGATGCCGATTCAGTGGGGCTTGTTCTATGCCGAATTTCCGTAGAAGGTATACGGGTTGTTGGTGATTTTGCAATTCAACCTCACGAGAGGAAGAACCCAATTATAGGATCGGAGTTTGTGAAACTAAAGCCAAATCTTTCATCCACAAACTCACCCCTTTCTCGCTCACTCCCCTTCAAATATTTTGTGGAGGATTCACCGCCTGGAGCAACCCGGCCCCCTCCTTTTTTCCCGGCCTGGAGCAGCACACCTCGACCTTCCCCTCTCCCGGCAGCAAGCTCGGTCTGGAGCGAGGCTCGGCCTGGAGCGAGGCTCGGCCTGGAGCGAGGCTCGGCCTGGAGCAAGGCTCGGCCTGGAGTGGAGATCGACCACCGACGCGGCCGCACGCAGCAGAATCGACCCGGAGCTCCTCTCCCGCCCCCGCCGCCAAGCACGCGACAAGGGTAACGATGTTTCAACTTGGGCAGGTGAAGCCTTCAGTTTACATATTCGCATGGAAGCCCCTCTCCACCAACGGGTGGGGGGAAGAGAGCTTTCCGACGGGTTGACGTGTTCGTCCCCGCAGTTAATTGCATTAGTGCCCGGAAGCGTGAGTACGTGTTTAGGCATGCTGTGTGAAGCCCATCCGGACGTGTGAGCCGGATTGGTGATGTTCTGGGGTTCCCGGAGAAGACTCCGAGGAAGTTGTTTATTTAGCCGCTTGCAGGGAATGCGCTCCGTAGCCCCCCAAAAATGGGGTGTGCGCAATATGTTTGGCCCGCTTATATCAGCCGACCGATGACTAGTTGGCCGCCGCTCGACGAGACGTTGACGTACAGGTGTTGCAGTACCAGGCGGGGAGTAGCGGGCTTAAGCCCAAGCTTGTGCCGGCCCTCGAAGGCCTTTTTGTTTATATTGCCGGCCTGCGTGCTGAGTATGGAATTTATATTCCTGTAATATTTTTTCATATCTGTGATGCTCTGTGAATATAATTTACTCCTCCTGTCTTGGGCGAGCGGTGTGTTCGTGAACCGCTCCCCCCGTGTGGGCCCCGAGGAATAGATGCCGGGAAGCCCATGATGGCATGTTGTCATCCTTTCAGAATAGCGGAGTTCCGCTGTTGGCGGCCCAATTGGGGCTGCGTAGAGTAGGGCTGCTGGGCGGTTTTGTGCCAATAGTAAGGCGGGCGGGGGACATTTTACATAGACCCGAGGTGGCACCTCTAGTTTGGAAGTGGATCTCGAGATCCTCCTTGGATGTTCCGGTCGGCCAAGAGAGCCCTCCGAAGGTGCCTTAGCTCAGCCCTTGGCTTGGGAGGGGAAGAGTTTGTTAGTCTTCCGGGTATGCGGCGGGTCCTCCACGCTGAGACCTTGGGTCTGTCCCTTGTGTTCCTAGTCTTGTGCCTAGATCGTTCGCTTGAGGGTAGTAGGTGCGCGGTCACCCCTTCCCCAAGGGTCGAACTCCACAGGAGACCGATTTTCGGTGTCAACAATGCTTGACACCGACAAAGAACAGTGGAGAGGCTGACGGGTTGCAGAGTAGCATCAGTAGAAGGAGCAGTCAGAGAGCATCAAAGAAGCCGACGGGAACAGGAGTAACAGTATCAGTATCGGCAATGGTCATCGGAGAAGCCGACGCCAGTAGATGTCATGCGGAGAGGCCGACGGTAGGCGACATCGTTACTGAGGCACGCCGCCGTCCTACCGTGCGATGCACCCAGCGGCGCGCAGGGAAGATGTCGCAGGCACGAGCGGCGGGATGCGAGATGCGAACTACGGCGAATCGGCGAGACGCGAGCGGCGAATCGGCGAGACGCGAGCGGCGGGTTGCGAGATGCGAACGAGCGAGGAGCGAGCGGAAAAAAAAACCTAAAAACCCTTTGGTACCATGTTATTTGGTATTGGAATACTTGGTACCTTCAATAGAGGTCCAAGGGTATATATATATATATTAAGTAGAGAGCAAAGTAAATCCAGAATACATGATATGAGACTAATGTTCTAACAGGCTCGTTATCCTAAGTCTGAGTTGATATATCAGAGTTATCAAGACATGACTCTGAATGCTTTGATTGCAGAAGATGTTGAGGTATAAATGAATTGCCATGACCATAATATATTTAAGTTTAGATACCAGGAGTTTAGGATCTTCATTGCATTCTAATAGATTGTTGTCATAATCAAGAGGACAATTATGAAGAGAGCTCGTTCTGTTGACGATATAAAATTTCCTCTTGCGGCTGAGCCATCTGGTTTAAATAAGATATATAGTTGAGATTCATAGTTTCACCTTCGATAAACCGATTTGGTATTTTGATAAGATCTCCATAAGTCTTGGGCTCCTTTTTGGTGACTTCAAATTTTAGAGGGTCTTGTCGGAGTCCGCTTATTAAAGGCAAATTTGTAAAAGTCTTGATCAACATTGACAACGTCAAGGATTTCTTTTTGGAATCGATCGATGAAATGAACAGTAGACTCATTATTCTCTTGCCTGATCTGTAAAAGAGCTGCTTGGACTTCTCTTTCTCTTCTTTAAGGTACCGAATCTTAAAGAGAAATTCTCTTCGAAGATCCTCAATTGATTGGGGAGGCAAATTGTCGAACCAATCCAATATTTGTCCATCAAAAGACATGACGAGAAGCTTGCATCTGATAGAGCTTTTAATGAAGTAATCGATTCAAAGGTTTGTAAATGAGAAACCAGATCTCTTATACCAGAATAGACTGGCAGACGAGGCTCTCTGAAATCACTTGAAACAACTTCCCGGCGAGTTTTATATGTTAGTCTATCAACTATATGAGGATAAGTACCCATGTTCACCTTACAGAGCTCGTGATGAGGGATGGAGAATTCTTCTGCCTCAGGTTGCGACAAACACTCGACATGTGCACTAGAGAGCTTATCATTAATAGTCATGTCGTTAGGCTGAGAAGTAACTTGCTCCTTGAGGAGGTTGGGCTTAGGTGGTAGTAGGTTGCAGTCGTTATTTTGGACAAGTATTTCTGGATGATTGGAGGGGTGCTCGAGAGTCTTTGACAAAAAATCCACGAAAACAAGAATGACCGAAAGAGAAAAACTGCAATAACTTTCAAATAGAGTGGAATTTGGGCAATTTGAGAGTCCAAAACAAGCCGAAACGTGTTCCCGATTCGTCGTTGGATAGATCTTCTCGAGACGGTTCCGACAAGCTTTTAATTTCTGAAAACGGACAACCGCATCAAAAGTTATGACTGTTTGAAGTTTTGATGTATTTTAAGCTCAATCCCATATCTTCATTGCAACTGTTGTTCATCAACTACTCAATATCTGAAGGCCGCGTGTTGTGTTGATGCCAAAAGTGCGATCAGGACACAACGTTCGAACTATAGGAGGGGATGCCTGCTGAGTAGCCGGTTACTTCGAGTCACAGATGAAGGCTGCGAAGGATGAGAGCTCCAGGTCGTTTTGAGCAACCTAACTGCCCGAGCTCACGTCTAGTCAAATGAGTTTGCCCAGGTCGCTCAAGAGAGGTCGGACGGTAATAAGAAACAGGTCGCCCAAGTAGCTTAAGAGTTCGCGTGTGTAGAAAATATAGGTCGCCCAAGTTGCTCAAAGGAGTTCGCGCGGACTGGAAAAACCTAACCGAAAGTTTGCCTTGCAACTTTTGCGCATGAACTGCTCCCCTCTCTGAGAAGGATCGAACCCCTATTTATAGGAAACGATGGCTGCCCGGACGGGCAGGCTTTGGAAACTCGGGCAGCCCGGAGAGGGCGACCTCGCGTCTAGGAAAAGCCTAACCGTCGAGGTCGCGTGGGCAAACCCAACACAAAAAGAGCTAACCGGGAGCTCTCCCAAGGGGAGACCTCGCGGTCACCGCAGTCAGCTAACTGCGCGACCTCGCGGTTAGGAAAGAGCTGACTGCGAGCTCTCCCAAGGGGAGACCGCGAGCTCTCCCAAGGGGAGACCTCGCGGTCACCGCAGGAAGGTAACCGCGCGACCTCGCGATCAGCGCGGTTAGGAAAGAGCTGTCCGCAAGCTCTCCCAAGGGGAGACATCGCGGTGACCGCAGGCAGCTAACCACGCGACCTCGTGGTTAGCACGGTTAGAAAAGAGCTGACCGCGAGCTCTCCCAAGGGGAGACCTCGCGGTCTCCGCGGCCAGCTAACTACGCGGCCTCGCGGTCAGCGTGGTTAGGAAAGAGCTGACTGCGAGCTCTCCTAAGGGGAGACCTCGTGGTCACCGCAGGCAGCTAACTGCGCGACCTATCTGTCAGCGCGGTTAAAAAAGAGCTGTCTGCGAGCTCTCCCAAGGGGTGACCTCACAGTTACCGCGGGCAGCTAACTGCGCGACCTCACGGTCAGCGCGGGTGAGGTCGCGCGGTTAGGAAGGAAGTAACCGCGAGTTCGCCCAAGGGCGACCCCGCGGTCACTGCAACCAGCTAGCCGCGCGACTTCGTGTTCAGTGCGGTTAGGAAGGAGCTAACCACGAACTCTCCCAAGGGGAGACCTTGCGGCCAGGAAAGGGCTAACCGCCGGGCACCAGAACAGACCACCTCCGAGGGGATCGTCTATTTCTGGGTAAACACTAGTCATGCGTTTGATGATCTCTCCACTGAGTTTGGGATCATTCATCAGACCTCCTGTCGTATACTCCCCGACAGAATGGTGTGTCTGAGCGCAAAAATAGACATCTTCTTGATGTTGCTTGCTCCATCATGTTTCAAATGCAGGTTCCAAAGACTTATTTGCACTTTGCCATCTCTACGACATGTTACCTCATCAATCGTCTGCCCTCGTCCTTCCTTAGCTATGTCACTCCGTTTTGTCTTCTATTCCCCTCCACACCGTCCTTCCCTCTTACCTCTCGTATACTTGGCTGTACCTGCTATGTCTATAATCATGGCCTTTTCACTGACAAGTTTGCTCCACGGGCAACTAAATATATGCTCGTTGGTTACTCCCGTACTAAGAAAGGGTATGCGTGTTACTCTTCCACCGACCGTAAGGTTGTTGTCTCTGCGGACGTTACCTTTCAAGAGGATAAACCAATTTGCTCTCCTCAACCCTCCCCTCCCCCGTCACCGCCGTTGTTACCCCGCCCTGCCATCTCAGTTACATCTCCTCTTTCATTACTCCTTCCGACCCCGGTTCCTGGTCCGAACAAACCACCTCTTCTTCGTGTCTACACTCGTCCTTCTCCTCGCACCGACGCCCCTCCACAGTCTCCTTCAACCTTTGGTACCTTGCGACCCGCTGATCCGACTCCTGTCTCCACGACTCATCCCATGATGAATTATGTATCCCTGTATCGCCTCTCCCCGACGCTTCGACAATTTACAATCTCATTATCCTCCATCTCTATACCTAACTCTATCCAGGAAGCTCTCTAACATCCGGGATGGCGAGCGACCATGAAAGATGAAATGACTGGCCTATGAGCTAATCAAACATGGGATATGGTTCATCTTCCTCCGGGGCAAACTTGCGTTGGATGTAAATGGGTCTTCGCGATCAAACATGCCCCTGATGGGACTATCGATCGTCTCAAGGCCCGTCTTGTGGCTCATGGGTTTACTCAACAGCAAGGCCTCAACTATGAAGAGACTTTTTCTCCGGGGGCCAAGCTAAACACAGTTTGTATCCTAATCTCCTTGACGGTACATCGTCAGTGACCCTTACATCAATTAGATATCAAGAATGCTTTTCTTAATGGTGATTTACAAGATACAAACTACATGCAACAAACTCCCGGGTTCGAGACCACATGGGAGTCCCAAGTTTGTCACCTCAAGAAGTCGATTTATGGTCTCAAACAGTCTCATCGTGCATGGTTTGAAAAATTCAGTAGGGTTGTCTGTGAAGTTGGATTTACTCGGAGCTCGACAGACTTCTCTCCCTTTACTCCTCATCAAACAACAAAAACAGTTCTCTTAGTTTATGTAGATGACATCCTAATCGCGGGAGATAATTTAATAGGAATACACATGATTAAGCGTCACCTGGACTCAGTTTTTCAAACAAAAGATTTGGGGAATCTTCGGTACTTCCTTGGCCTAGAAATCGCAAGATGTCATGATGACCTTGTTTTATCCCAACAGAAGTACTGTCTTGACCTTCTTCAGGATGCTGACTACTCTGGATGCAAGTCGATTGATACTCCTATGGATGTCAATCACAAGTTTTGTGTTCATGCATATTACACCGATCTTCTTCTTTTAAATCTAGAGTACTATTGACGTCTTGTTGGAAAATTGATTTATCTTACAGTCACAAGACCATCATCTCATTTGCGGTTGTGGTTGTCAGCCGATTTATGCATTCTCCTCGGATGTCTCACCTACAGACGGTTGAACGCATCCTAGGATATTTAAAAATAGCCCCGGGTCAAGGGCTGGTATACAAAACCTCTTCCTCTTCCACTCCGACGTTGGTTGCGTATTTAGATGCTAATTATGCTGGCTCCCTTGATGATCGACATTCCACTAGCGGATTTTGTACATACTTTGGAGGACACCTTGTTACCTAGCGCAACAAGAAACAATTTGTGGTTGTTCGCTCTTTGGCCGAGGCCGAATATCATTTGATGACATCTGTTGTATCTGAGCTCACATGGTTTGAAAGTTTCCCAAGTGATTTGGGAGTCAAGTTTTCTTCACCATCTACCTTACTTTGTGACAGTCAAGCGACTATACACATTGCTAAGAATCCTGTTTTCCATGAACAGACAAAACATATTGAAGTTGACTGCCACTTCATTCGGGAAAAAGTTCAAATGAAGAAGCTTGAATTGAAACATGTTCTGTCTACTGATCAAGTTGCTGATCTTCTCACTAAGGCCTTACCACTTGCATTTTATCACCGGTTCTTGCCCAAGCTGGGTGCTTATGACTTGTACGCTCCAACTTGCGGGGGAGTGTTAGAAGAAAGTTCTGTAAAGGCCCAAAGAAAGACCCATCTAAGACCCTCTTTCTCATGTTTTAGTTCCACATCTTGAATGAGATTTCTCTCTCTCTCTTTCTCTTCCGATATAAATGTACAAATACAAGTATTCTGTAATTGAAAGATGA
Organism: Platanthera guangdongensis; assembly: GCA_039583875.1. Classification (NCBI taxonomy): domain Eukaryota; kingdom Viridiplantae; phylum Streptophyta; class Magnoliopsida; order Asparagales; family Orchidaceae; genus Platanthera; species Platanthera guangdongensis. The sequence goes on along the minus strand of CM077157.1, from coordinate 13,320,045 downwards.
GTTATAAAGATTTATAATTTATTTCTCAATTTTCTGGGTATTTCTCTACAACTTGATACCGGGAAATTGTCCCCAAGAATGAAATTGTTATCTCATAGATTGTAGCTGACATATCATGTTTTTCCCCTCTAAATTAGATATAATCTTAAAAAGTGGCTATTAATGCAAGTAGAAATTAAGATATTACAAAGAATAGGAAATTAGATTTTATGAATAATAGAAAATAAAATAATTTTTAATTGAAAGATTTCAATGAAATTGTCTATCTGTCATTTGGATATCTTTTGATCTCCTCTCCACCAAGAAACTTGCATGCTTATTATTAAAAGAGATTAATAGAATCAAGGTCTATCTTTTTGATTATACAGTGAAATGATTATGCTAAGAAAGGCTAAAATTAGGATGCATTTTTGGAAAATGAAACTTCCATTTAAGAGAAAGGCTTTCATAAAAATTCACCTTGAATGAAATTTTCATTTTTTACATGCTAGATCATGAAATAGTAACCTCATCTAATCTACTAGAAGATTACAATTGTTTTGAACTTTACATTTATGTTTACCGATATTTTTATAAGTCAAATCTTATTCTATCATATTTCCCAAGGTTTTTTTTCTTATTATTAAGCAAGCTTTTTTATGACTAAAGATATGGCACAATGGCGATAAAGGATCCATATAGCCGACCCCACTATAGTGGGATAAAGGCTTTGAGTGTTGTTGTTGTATTAAGCAAGCTTTTTGAAGGCTTTGTTCATCCTTGATTTATGTTTTAACTTTCTTTTCCTTTTCATTTATTTCGAGAAAAACTTGAATTCCTATTTTTTTGTTGGATCAAGCTGTAATGGATTCATTGATCTATGATTCTATAAAGATCATGTTCATGGATTAACCAAAATGAGCAAAATCTTTATTTACCTCCGCCATTTTTGGATTCTCTTCAATTTTGTGCAGGCTATTGTTATGTGTCATGGTCCTCCGTCAGTTATCTTATTATGTTATTATTATTTTCATAGTCGTCGTTACTAGAGTCATTGTAACGTTTAAGTATTTTTAATATTTTAGGCGTCTTATGTAATTATGGGTTTGCCACCCGGGGTCCTATAAATAGGCCCTTAGTCGTCGTTACTAGAGTCATGAAACTTTCCTTTATCTCTCTAACTTCCTCTCAGTCTCTCTAAACCCACTTCTCCCGAGGGTTTCCTCTTCTTCTTCCACCAAGTTTTTCTAACTTTCTCTTCGCCTCCACCATTTTAGGGCTTGCCCCTTGTATCCCCGACCTCCAACGATCACAATAAAACAAGCCCATAATATCTTGGCATCAGAGGGTCTTTCCTCCCCATTCCGTCGTCTCCTTCTGGTGTACAAACAGAGGCTCGCCTACAGCCCCAGAGTCTCCTTCATCCAAGCATTTCTGTTCCAAGCACCTCCACATCGCCGCACTCCTCCTTCATAAACTTCCAACCATCTTCCGCTTCCAGCCGACTCCCGCAACTGATCTGCGCCCGCTATTTTCGCACCCAAAGAGCCGCAACAGCGCCTCAGCGGGATCTTCTCCCTCTCCGACGGTCGATCCGCCTGTGCGCAGGCTCCTGCGTCGCTGCTTCGCCTCCCAGGGCCTCTAATGATTCTTTCCCTTACCTCCTTCATCTCTCTCGTGTCGTAGCCCTTCCAGCACTCCGACGATTCTGGTCGATCTCTCCTCCCAGTCGACTAAAGCTCCCACCTAAGCCTTTCTTCTCGCGCCAATCGCGCCCACACATCGACCACCACATAAGTTTTTTTTTCTTTTTTTTGTCTCTGCCAAGCCTTGTTTCTCTCACCGCCTCTCTCTTCCTTTTTCCTATTTAATTAATCACCCCGATCATTCCTCGAGCCTCCTGCACACGCCTGCCCAGCTTTTCTCTCCGCCCAAACCATGCCTGTCCCTTTCCTTTTTATTTTATTTTTTCTCGAACCCCCAATTTTTTTCTCCAACCCTTCAGTCTCGCCTCTCACTCACCCCACCTTTCTCCACGTATCTTATTTTTAATTACTCCCAGAGCCCTTCAATCTCACTTCTCCTATTTCATACTAAATTGTTTAATCAATTAATTCGTCCTCGATTAATTAATTAATCAATTAATTTGATGAACCTTACTATTAGTGCCACTGATGCGTCTGTCCTCCACTCGATGCTGCTAAAGTGGTCGACATCTTTTCAGGACTCCATGTCTCGCTTCGTCTCCAAGCTTGACCAATTGGAGAGGTCGAGATATTTTAAAGTTCTGCCCCCTCCGGCGCAGCCGCCATCCCCGACAGTTCATCTAGCCACCTCTTCCATTGCAACTTGGCCAGTTCCATCACCGCCTCCGAGTGCGCCACTGCATCCACCGACAACGCCGTCACTTCCGCCACCAGGCCTTGCTTTGCAGGCACCTGCTTTGCCGTCGGCCACTTCAGCCACATTGTCGTTGTTGTCTCGCACCGCATTGTCGTTCCTTCCGCCAACCATGGGTCCTCCGGCCGTCTTCCAGCCGTTGTTCGCTGTCGTATCGCCGGTCCCGCCGGACCCCTTCTTTCTGCTGGCCACTGTTCACAAGGCCATCCTGCCATTTCTACCTCCTGTCGCTCCACCGGACCAGCCAAACCCAATGCTTCAGTCGATCATCCTTTCGACGGCGCCGCCGCTACACCTTGCTGCCAATTCCATTGCGAAACGCTACAAGGCGCTATTTTGGTGCGAGATCAAGGAGCCATAGGAGCCGAACATTCTATTGGAGTTTGAGCTTGAGGACAAACTGAAATTGAAGGACGGGTGGAGTGTTATGTGTTATGGTCCCCCGTCAGTTATCTTATTATATTATTATTATTTTCATAGTCGTCGTTACTGGAGTCATTGTAATGTTTAAGTGTTTTAATATTTTAGGCATCTTATGTAATTACGGGTTTGACACACGGGGTCCTATAAATAGGCCCTTAGTGTCATGTAGGAAATTAATTAATGAGTGAATGAAACTTTCTTTTATCTCTCTAACTTCTTCTCCCTCTCTCTCTAAGCCATCTCCTCCTCTAGGGTTTCCTCTTCTTCCCCCAAGCTTCTTCTAACTTTCTCTTCTCCTCGACCATTCTAGGGCTTGCCCTTTGTATCCCCGACCTCCAACGATCACAACAAAACAAGCCCATAACAGCCATCTCACTTCACCACTGCCAGCTTCTATTAATTCAAACTTAATTAAAATGCTATATTTCGACTCAGACGGTATCATGATGCCCCTAATATTTAGGGAATGACAAGCACTTTGTTGTGTAGATCCTATTTCAATAGGAACTTGAGTTGATGCATCTCTGCGTCTTACTTTTACTGCCATATCTATAGTTACTCGTCATATTGCAAGACAAAAAACAAATTTTTTTGTTTCTCATTTGGTGAATTTTTTTCATTGCTCAATAGATAATTTGATAAGCTTAAGATTTTCCCATGTTTTGGAATACATTAGCAAACATGTTAAGTGATCAATTGCAATAAATTAGATCCGATTTTATTTTCCCTTCCACAGTACCTAGAGGCCTATTCTACAAAAAACGTGTTTCTTTTCCTTTCTTTTGATTTTGACTTGGTTAAACAATTTCAAAGTAGCTTTTTCCAACAAGGCTTATGTCTATCTTTTTTCTGACCTGGGTTATGAATCCATTACTCTGGCCATTTCATTTTCCAAGGTGAGCATTACTTGGTGGAGTGAAAGTCGTTTTGCTTATCTTCAATTTGAACTCATTTATGATGTATGTGTTACGGGCCTCCTTCGGAGGATTAGTCGGAGGTAGTGATGGAGGCGCAGATGCAAGGGGGCTAACCCTAGAATAAAGGAGACGAAGTTGAGAAGAGGAATGAGAGAGAGAGAGGCTTGAGAGAGAAGAGAACATTGATTTAGGCTCCGTTTGGTATGGTGGCGGCGGTCATAAACGCATGGGTTAAACGGTCATTCGTTAAGGATCACCTAATAAACATCATCCGTTTAAACATAGAAGTGGATAAAGTTCCTTAGGTTGGCGTTAACGAATGACAATTTAACCTTCATGTTCATGACCGTGACCACGATGCTAAACAGAGCCTTAATTCTTGAATAGAAATCATAATAAATACAACAATAAACGCGTAAATATTACAATACTACGATGCTAAGACTACGATTCGACTCAATATAACTCAACTTGACTCAGTACATAAGGACTTGACTCCATACATAAATATTATCTAACTAGATAACTGTCGGCGTGGGACTCCTAACATTCCACCTGTTCTTGAATTCGAGTTTGTCCTCAAGCTCGAGTGATGTTTGCACGACTGATCATCTAGCTCTTTCATTTCTCTCCAGAATAGCTCTTGAAAGCGCGTCGCTGAAGCTGGGGCGGCGTGAAGAGGCGAGGCGTCAGGTGCATGTAGTTTCTATTCACCGGAGATGAATGTTTCTGAGTCGGAGAGATTGATGGAGATCGACCACTCTACATTAGGCGATTCATCATCATCACCATTTTTGGATCGTTGGACAGTTGATCGAAGACCATGATCGCGACCGACTCGATTTTTCATATATTTATGTATTTTTATTTTATTTTTTGTATTTAGAGGTGAAATTATCAATCGGGCTATCGTGACCATTGGATTTGGTTAACCTAATCCCCCCACCCCTTATATCATCTCCAGCAGACTAAAGAAGGGATTATCAAGAGTTTTAGGGTTTAACGAGAACCGCCGCTCGATCCTCACTCTTGGTGCGATACCGAGAACCGCTTGCGATACGATTAAGCAGGTTCCTATCTCCAGAGGGTGTCAATGCCCCTGTCCACCGCTTCCCCGCATTCCACATCTTGACGCCACCATTTCGTGGTTTCCAGCACCCGACACCTCCCGTTCTTGGTTTCTAGCGCCCTGCCACCTCTCTTATTGCCTCCATCACCTATAATAGACCCCATTCCTACTTCCATTCCTTCCATCCTGGCAGATCCGAGTCTACCGTCGCTGTCCCATCCTCCTAGCACCCCACCACCTTCAGTTCCTGGCTTCTCGCGCCCAGCCACCACCCGCACTACCTCCAATATCCCCAAACGACCTAACTTCTCCCTTCATTCTCCCCTTCCATGCCTTCCAGCCACTGTATAACCCCCATTTAGACCCCCCAATCCCCGGTCAGCCACCTACAGTCCCTTCTACACCACCCGAGCCACCGTCAACCACTCCACATCCCAATAGCTTCCAACTTGCTGCCGCCGTCCCTTCCCCCTCACTTTCACCACACAATGCTAGCCCTACCACCTCTCCCAGCCACAAAACAACCCCCTTCCACTCCTTGCAACCCCCGTCCAACAACCGTGGTTATTCTGGAGCACTTGCACCACATATGCAATCACTAGATTTCCTCACCCACGCCGACGACTTTCTACGTGGTGAGTTTCACATTTATTTTCAAATTCTTCACTTGTGTATGAATGTCATCTTTATTGCTAATAATATGTGACACTCTTTAATTTGATTTTACTATTTATTTAGATGAGTGTTATTTAATCGCTTACATTTAATTCTAGTGCACTCTTAATTTATTTTGCAATGGTAATAATTACTAATCTTGGATGTTTGTGATAGTTGAGATTATATGCTCAAGTATTTTAAATTTTATATTGTTTAATTATTTGTATGTCGGAAAAATACTTGCATGATTGAATCATTGAATGCGTATCACATTAGGTTTATCTTTCATTAATTAAATGGATTGCGTGTGTGTTCATTTGCATCTTAGTTTTAGGGTTCGTCGATGGTTCCTTTACATTAATCGTGGTTGCTTGCATCTCATCTAGGGTTAGGGCATAGTACATCCGCCACCTATAGATTCGTTCTGCATCACACATGATTAGGCAATTCATGTTTTCAATACTTAGCAACATTTACTGCCATAAAAATTCCTTTAATATCTTAAAGGTATTTTAGTTTGCTGCCTAGTTTCCTCAACTATTGGTTATGTGGTTTAGGTAAGGTTTAGTTTCTACACACTAAGGGCCAGCTTGGGGCCGTGAAAATGCGGATCAGGTGGAATCCCACCGGGCATTCTGCCTACCCATACAGACCCTAACTATTACTTTTGATAAATCAAATTTTTATAGCACATGTAATTTTACCCCGAAAGTTTTCCATCTCTAAATATGAAGATAAATTTCATATACTACATGATCCCACTTCCCATTGTACTCTGAACATTCAAAATGATTTAAAATAGCAAAAATAATCGGATATTTTATTCATTTGATTATGATTATGATTATTTTGATTCTTTTGATTATTGTTTATGTTTGGTAATTTGATCAACTTCTTGGTTAAAGATAAGGTTTAGTTCCAGAACCATAAACTGTTATTTTTTCATATTTAGTTATTTGAGAGCGCAGCGCATGTAAATAAGAAACCGAATGTCTACCTCTTGGTCTGAAAATAAATTATTGTATACTATCAAACTCAGAATTCCAGTTTGATTCTGGCAAAAAATGAACTTTTTAAAATGCTAAGTAGTTGAGATATCTATAATTTGGTTATGGTATCAGCTTGTGAATTTGTTCCACAACGTGTTCAATTTTTTTTCAGGCAGTCCCCCCTTCCCAATCTTTAATAACTATTCTAAGTTTATAGAGTTTTTGGATTACAGGCGCCTGATTTGCATAGGGAGTTTCATAGGCAGATGGCCAATCAACAAGCCGTTGCTGGAGGCTCTTCTGCCTCAAATACCAAAGTAAGTTCTTAAGATGGAGTCATGATAAACTTCACTGTTCCTATTTTTATGCATGTTTCTACAAATAGTCTCTTTCTCTTTTCCTAACGTTTCTAACTGCTCACTGATTTGTATTTGTCCTGAACAACACCTTTGAATTTGTGGTCTTTGGTCTGAATTTTTGTGATGCCTTTTGATTTAGGCAAAGCTCGTGAGTGCATGACTGTAATGGAATCCTAGGCTCCTAGCATGGCTTGCGGGGAAAGACAACTCTCTCTTTCCTAACCCTAAATGCGCCACACATGCAATGAACGACAACGAATTCAAGACATAATAATAAAAGGTTAAATAACACGCAAATATTTTAAAGCAAGACAATAATTTCTATAAGGCAAAGTGCGCTTAGGCTTTCCGCCTCGTGGAGGGCCAAAGCAAGTTTGCGGTACGAACAGTTCTCGCAAATCGCAAAATAGTCTTAGTGCAAACACCCACGATATTGTAGATCCAAACAAACATGAATTCACATCACCATATTTTAATATTGAAAACAAATGCCCATACAACTGTAAAATACTCACCAAGTAGTTGGGAAGTCGTAGACATGGTATATCCAATGGTAGGAGGCGTAAGTTTGCTGTTATGAGGTGGTGTTGACGTCGGAATGGAGGTTAAGGCTTCATATGGAGGGTGGCTGTTAGTGGACGAAGGAGGGGTTGCGGGTGGGGCTGTTGGGTTGGTTCAGGGATTGGATCAAAGTGTAGGGCTATGGTGTGGGATCTTGCGGCTGGGAGTGGGCTTGTTGGAATGGGTCAGACGCTGGTTGCAGGACTCAGGTGAAGGGATGCATCGTGATTAAAAAGAGAGGGGGCATGTACTTACAGATAGGGAGTTCAAGGGGAAAGGCCCAGATGGGTGGGCTTCCTGGGAGTACAGTGTCTTCAGTGGGGTTCTGAAATGAAATTTTCTGGGATAAAATTGAAGGTTTAGGGGAGGGGAAAACAGCGGGTATGAAAGGGAATAACTAAGGTATGAGGGAAAATACTTAGGAGTTGTCACCTAGGGTCTCACAGAGTCGTCACCGTGAAGGGATTGCCGGATTCCGGGGAAGAATGTCTCCAAAATCTGCAATAGCTATGATGGCTACCCCTCCCCTCTTATTTATAATAAAACATGATTTAGGGAAACCATCTTGGACGGCTATGATTGTCCGTACACAATGGTTGTCCGATCTCACTAAATAAAACACAAAATAAAACAAATACATGAAAATATCGAAACTTCGATCCGGACGCATCCGGGGAGTCGGATCATCTATCCGGAGATGCCAAATATGACAGGTGGCCAATCTTACCCGAACTGGCCCAAAACTTGTGCTCCACCTCGTATCCGCATTGCCGATCCCCATCACCTTTTGCGACCAATCAATAAAGATATTCTTTGTTAAGCATATGTTAGACAAAAAGCTATTCTCATCATGATGTTGTTTGATGGTTAATGCTTTCATAACCAAATTTTCTTTTAACGCAGGACGGACATGAGTAGTGAGAGTGATGTGTAATTGTGCCGTAATGAAACTCTAATGCATGAATGTTAGTGTGGTAATGTGATGACTCCTAAAATTATGTGATGTGCATAGTTCAACATTTAATTGCAATAAATTCTTAAATTAATAGACGAATTCACAAACATGCATAATAGATATTAGATTTTGGAGATACAAGCAAGCTCCAATTCAATTAAAGAAAAAGTAGCTTCAATTGGTCAAGGAATAAGCTTTTCAAGTGGAATTAAAATTGAGCAAACTTCTAGTAATCGATTTCCCCAATTATATGTGTTCATAAAACATTCAACAATAAGTAAGACTTCATACAATAACTTACAAAAGTAAATGGAGTCTGGAAGAGTGAAAGGAGATTGCGTTGGGGCTGGTTAGTAAATTTGTTGCAGTCCTGCGCTGAATTCAGAAAATTTAATATCATTTTTTTCTGGGTTATTGCTGTAACCCTGACTATGAAGCACAAATAATTAAAAATGCTCCGTGTATCTGCTCGGACGCATATCAGATACGCAAAACACCCGAAAACGCGGGGAAACGTGTTTCCGAAACTATTGTAAACGTAATTTTAAATAAAAAAATAATTTAATTTTGGAATCGCGTATTCCGTGGGATATAATCTCGCATTTCATTTTACGCCTCTAGGTATCCCGCTCCCACTCCATTACCTGCGGCGTCTAGGTATCCCACTCCGGATCCCGTAAGCGGCCCATTCTTCTTCTTCTTCTGCCCCTTCTTCTTCTTCCCGCTCTTCTTCTTCTTTTGCCCGTTCTTCTTCTTCTTCTTTTGCTCGTTCTTCTTCTTCTGCCCGTTCTTCTTCTTCTGCTGCCCGTTCTTCTTTTTCTTCTTCTTATTCTGCCAATTCTTCTTCTTCTGTCCGTTCTTCTTCTTCTATCCGTTCTTCTTCTGTTGACTGATTATCTGTTCTTCCTTTGAACAGATCCAGATCCAGATAAGATTTTGACTGATTATCTGTTGTAATCCCGCTGCTCCAGATCCAGATAAGTTTCGGCGCTCCAGATCCAGATCCTCCCCGTAAGCAATGATCATTTGATGTTAACGAAACAATGATCATTTGATGTTACATGAGATTTTGATTCTATTCAAGAGTTGCTTGTGCTGATAACAAAATTGTATGCTATTAATTTTCTGATGTACTGGAGGACCATCTTGATTATTTTATGTAGAGGAGGCACTGAGGCTTTTTTATTTCCTGTCAAAGTTGTGTGCTATTAAATTTGATATTGTATGTTATTTATTTCTTGAGTTAAGTTTTATATTTTGTTTACTTAGTTAATAGGTAATTTAATTGGTTATTAATTTGATTTGGATAGATAAGTTTATCTGCGAAGTTCAATCTGTTTTGTTATCATAACATGTTTCGTCCCGTATCATTAATAAGTATTATTATTATATTAATTAATACTTATATTAAAATAATTAATAACGTTTCCCGTATCCTTATTTTTTTAAAAATCATGTTTCTCGTATCCGTTTCGTATCGTATCCCGCATGCCGTTTCCGTCCCTGTGCTACATAGAACCCTGAAATTCTGAAATTGATTTAGAGCCAATTTTGTGATTTTGATCAAATTAAGCGATATTAGATTGATTTGTTAATGTTAGAAAAGACCGTGTAAAGGCCCATTTGTTTCTTGTTTTTAGTCCCACATCTTGGATTGAGATCTTCTCTTCTTACTCTTTTCCTATATAAATGTATTCATACTTGTAATTATTTATTCAAAAAGTATATACAAGGTTGGAGGTTTCTCTATTTCTACATGGTATCAGAGGCACCGGTCTCCCTCTAGCCGGTTTCTCTGTTTGCTAACCGCCTGGTCACCCGGCTGACCGCGCGTCCTGTTCCTTCCTTGCCTAAGCCGCCGTATTCGGCGACCTGTTCTTTCTACCTTCTGTTCCTCTCCCTCTTCTCTTCCTATCTCTTCCTCTTTTATAACCTTCTCTCACGTGGGGTCTACTTGCATCTCCTTTTCTCTCTCCTGCCCGGTCTTTCTCCCTGACCGTGCGGCCTCTCTGACCGTGCGGTCTCTATCTTCCCTCTTCTCGCGGTTTCTTTCTAGCCGCTGCGGCTCTCTCCCCTTGACCGCTGCGGTTTCTCTCTTTCCCGCGCGGTCCTCCCGTCTCTCCCCGCTTCTCGCGGTTTCTCTTCTTGCCGCTGCGGTCTCTCTCTCCGCCGAGCGGTCTTCCCGTTTTTTTCCCGCTTCTCGCGGTTTCTTTCTAGCCGCTGCAGGTTTCTCTTCTTGCCGCTGCGGTTTCTCTCAACCGAGCGGTCTTCCCGCCTCTTCTCCCTTCTCGCGGTTTTTGTCTTGCCGCTGCGATTTCTCTCGTATCCGTGCGGTCTTCCCGCCTTTGTCTCTCCCTTCTAACCGCAGCGCCCTGACAAGTCGCTCGCGGTCTTCCTTGCCAAGTCCCCCAGCTTCTCCTCGCCGCTGCGCCTTCTTTCCCGCGGCTTCCTTCTCCCTTAGCCACATTGTGGTTGCGACCTTCTTTGTCGCTGGCCGTTCCCCTTTGGTGTGCGGCCTTCTTCTCTTCTCGTCAAGGCGCACACTTCTCCAAACCGCCCCCCCCCCCCCCCCCCCCCCCTGTCAAGCCGCCCGGTTTCCTTCTTCTGCTAGCCTGATGGCCTCCGACGCCTCTGCTGCTACTTCTGCTCCGCCAGCCCGTGAGGCTCCTCCGGCTTCTGACCTTCGTGATGAACTGCGCATTACTACTATCTCTTTGACAGACAAACGCAATTTTGTTGAATGGGTCAACTCTGTTCGTCGTGTCCTGCAGACGAAGGGTCTTCTCCGCCACCTGACTCGGGCTACCCCTGTTGTCCCTTCTGATGATTGGCTACGTGATGACGGTCGGGTCCAGTTTTGGCTCCTCAACTCTATGGACTCCGAACCCTATCGGATGGCCATGTATCATGATACGACCAAGGCAATGTGGGAGGAACTCCACTCCTTTTACTCTGGGCAAAACAGTCTTCAGCACCTCTATGATATTATCTACAACCTCCAGAATCTTGTTCCAGGCCCTCCTGGCGACATGATTTCCTTTGTTGCTCAAGCCAAGACCCTAGCCGAGGCATGGATTCAACATCAGCCTCCTATCACGGATCTTGCTACTCAACGGGCCCAGAAAGAGGCGGTTACCATCGCGATGATGATGTCCCGGGTTTCGCCTCACCTGCATAGTGTTCGGGCCCAGATCCTCTCTTCCACGACGACTCCGTCACAGTCTGACGTCTGCTCCATGCTACTTCGAGTTACGCCTCCTATGGAGGCCCCTTCCGGCTCTGCCCCTGCTCTTCTCCAACAGCCTCTCCTTCCACTCCACCAACTGCTCGTGGCTCTTCCACTCGGGGCGGCCGGCCTCCATCCAGGGGACGCGGCCGTGGTGGCCGCTCGTCTCTCCAATGCAGATATTGTGGCCGGGGTGGTCATCTTGAGGCCACCTGTTATAGCAAGCATGGGTTCCCTCCCCACCTCGCTGCCACTTCCTCTGCTGCTCCTGCCATGGATCCGGCCTCCACTACCCGACATGATATTGATGAGCTCCGCACCCAACTCCATCAGCTACAGGGTGTTCTTAGTCGCTCCTCCGGCTTGGTTGCGACCTTTTCTGCGGAAGGTATAACCTGTCTCTCTCCCAGCCCTCACTGGATCGTTGATTCCATATTACTTCCCAGAAGCCCTCCAAATATCTCCAGATGGCTCACCCCCCGAGTATCACTGTGGCCAATGGTGACACCCTCCCGGTCTCTGGTGCTGCTGCCCTCCAACTTATCCCGGCCCTGTCTCTTTCCTCGGTTCTTCACGTTCCGGGCTCTCCTTTCAATTTACTTTCCGTTAGTCGCCTGACAAACAACCTTGATTGTTCCATAATTTTTTCTCCTTCCTTTCTTATGCAGGATTGTCGCAGCCGAAGTATCATTGGTAGGGGGCAGCTGGTGAATGGGCTTTACCTCCTGGATACTCAACCCACTCTTCTATCCGCCGTCTCTTCTGTTGACTGGCATCGTCGCCTTGGCCATGCTCCTCTTCTGATTCTCAAGCGGGCTCTTCCTGATGTTCCATTACAGGAGTTCTCTTGTGAATCATGTATCTACGACAAACACCACCGTTCTGTTTTTCCCCCTACATGTACCCGGAGTAGTACTCCGTTATCATTAGTTCATTCTGATGTATGAGGTCCTTAAAAAGTCCCTAATATCTATGGTTTTCGATATTTTATCACTTTTATAGATGACTACTCGCGTACTACGTGACTCTATTTAATGCATGATCGTACTGAGCTTACATCTGTCTTTCGTGCCTTTGTTACTGAAGTACGTACGCAATTCGCTAGCCCACTCAAAATCCTCTGCACTGATAATGCTCGCGAATATACAGGGCGCGCCTTCTCCTCCATCCGCACCAAGTTTGGCATTATCCATCAAAATTCGTGTGTCTATACCCCTCAACAAAATGGGGTGGCCGAACGAAAGAATTGTCATTTACTCGATGTTGCTCGCTCCCTCATGTTTCAAATGCAGGTTCCAATCGAATATTGGAATTTCGCCGTCTCCACAGCCTGTCATCTCATTAACCGGCTCCCTTCTTCTGTTCTTGATTTTGCCGTTCCTATCGACCTCCTATATCCTACTACCAAACCCACCTCTCTACCACCACGGGTCTTTGGGTGCGTCTGTTATGTTCATCTTCTTGGCCCTCCATTAGACAAACTCGCTCCTCGTGGGCCAAATATATGTTTGTGGGCTACTCCCGTACTCAAAAGGGGTATGTTTGCTACTCTCCTTCCACTGGCAGGACGGTTGTCTCCGCGGATGTCACCTTCTGCGAAGACCAGCCCTTTCACTTACCTTCCTCCTCCTCGAGTTCCTCTCCTGCTCTGCCTCGCCCTGCGGTTCCCACCGCACCTTCCTTTCTACCCTCCTCCGCCTCTCTTCCTGCTCCAAAAGTTCCTCCGCCCGTTATTCGTGTTTATACTCGTCGCGGCTCCAAGGATGGTTCCCTGCCCCAGCTCCCTGCTCCCAGTGACACTCCGGCACCGGCGGATTCTGCTCCTGCTTCTACGGCCCATCCCCTCGCCAACTACGTTTCTCTCCACCGGCTCGCTCCACCTCTTTACGCCCTTGCCACTTCTCTTTCCTCGATTTCTATCCCTAACACTGTGCAGGAGGCGCTTCAACACCCCGGCTGGCGGGCGGCCATGGAGGATGAAATGAGCGCTCTTTGGGCTAATCAGACTTGGGATCTCGTGTCCCTTCCTGCCGGCCAACACTGTGTCAGCTGCAAGTGGGTCTTTGTTGTCAAACATACCTCGGATGGGTCTGTTGAGCGTCTGAAGGCCCGCCTCGTGGCCCGGGGTTTTACTCGGTAACACGGCCTTGATTATGAAGAAACTCTCTCCCGTGGCCAAATTGAACACAGTCCGAGTTCTTCTTTCCTTGGCTGTGCACCGTCATTGACCTATCTATCAGCTGGATGTGAAGAACGACTTTCTCAATGGTGATCTCCAGGAGACTGTTTATATGCATCAACCTCCCGGGTTTGAGACCACGGGGGAGTCTCGGGTTTGTCATCTTCGAAAATCAATTTATGGTCTCAAACAGTCCCCGCGCGACTGGTTTGACAAATTCAGCAAGGTAGTCCGCGATATTGGCTTTACTAGGAGCTCGGCTGACTTCTCTCTCTTCACTCGACACCAGCCAACCGGAACTGTGATTCTACTTGTCTATGTTAACGATATTCTCATCACTGGAGATGACACTACAGGAATACAACATACCAAGCAACAGTTGAACTCCGCCTTTCAGACCAAAGATCTTGGTAACCTACGGTATTTTCTTGGGCTTGAGGTTGCACGACGGCCTGATGGCCTTGTATTATCTCAAAGGAAATATTGTATGGATCTTCTTCATGATGCTGGTTATTTGGGATGCAAACCTACGGATACTCCAATGGATGCTAATCACAGGCTCTCAGCCCATAGTTCTGACTCCGATGAACTACTTACAAATCCGGAATACTACAGACGCCTGGTTGGGAAACTGATCTACCTCACAGTTACTCGACCAGACATCTACTTTGCCGTAGGAGTCGTGAGCCGATTTATGCATGCTCCTAGGACATCTCATCTTCAAGCTGTCGAGCGCATTTTTCGGTATCTCAAGAACGCTCCAGGACAAGGGCTTCTGCTTAAGCCATCCACATCACTATCCCTCGTTGCATACTCGGACGCTGACTATGCAGGATCTGTTGATGATAGGCGCTCTACATCTGGTTTCTGCACCTACTTTGATGGTCATCTCATAACCTGGCGTAGCAAGAAACAGAATGTGGTTGTTAGATCTTCTGCTGAAGCTGAGTACCGGGCCATGGCTTCGGTAGTGTCCGAGTTAACATGACTTGAGAGTCTTCTGGGAGATTTGGGTGTCCGTCTCTCATCACCGGCGACCCTATTTTGTGATAGTCAAGCAGCAATACATATTGCCAAGAACCCGGTATTTCACGAACGCACAAAGCATATTGAAGTTGACTGTCATTTTATTCGGGAAAAAGTTCAGTCAAAGAAGGTAGATCTGGAGCATGTTTCTGCTACAAATCAAGTTGCCGATATTCTAACCAAAGTTCTCTCCAGAACGTTATACTACCAGTTTTTATCCAAGCTTCGCGCCTACGATTTCTACGCTCCAGCTTGCGGGGGAGTGTTAGAAAAGACCGTGTAAAGGCCCATTTATGAGGCTCATTTGTTTCTTGTTTTTAGTCCCACATCTTGGATTGGGATCTTCTCTTCTTACTCTCTTCCTATATAAATGTATTCATACTTGTAATTATTTATTCAAGAAGTATATACAAGGTTGGAGGTTTCTCTATTTCTACAGTTAACAATAAAAGATGATAATTAATCTAGGATTTGTAAGACTAATATGAGAGCCTAGCAATAAATCGATAAAGAATTATTAACTTACATTCCACATGCAGAACATAGGATGACGAAGAACACAAAAAATATGAAAATTAACAACAAAGACTGATAATTTAGCCCAGTTCTGAAATTAAAGTTTAAGTAGAAGAGATGCATAAAATTAAACTCACGCAATACGAGCATGAATGGGAGGAGAGATATACCTTAGGCTCACAAGTACAGTGAAATTGAAGCTGAATTGGATTCATGGATGGACTGACCCTGGTTTGTGGGGAAAAACAGTAGTACTGGAATGCCTGGGAACATCACTTGCAGGAGCAGAGGCCATGGGAGAGGCTCGACTTCATCAATTATCGGAGGTGGCTTGGCAGAGGTTGGAGGGGGTGAGAAAAAGAACTGGAATTCATGGACGTCACCAATAGGAGGCTTGGGGGTGGTTAGAAGTGGGCGGCAACTGGAATGGCGAAAAACAAAGTATGTAGGGCTAGGGCTATTCAGAACAAGCGAAACTTGACGGAGGAAGGTCTGCCTGAGTCCGACAAACCTTTAGACGGGCGCGGCGAGACCAGTAGAGGTGTCGTTAGTGGATGGAGTTGAAAATGGGTCGTCGTTGAGGCAAGCGCGTGGCTGGGGAAGAGATCGGAGGAACGGGGTCGACGAGGCTTCTCGAAAAACAAAGGAATTTGTTTCTCGATTTTGTACCTTTTTTAAAAGGGGGAATCCGATTTCTTTAATGAGCTAGTTAGGATTTATGTTTAAGAGGTAATAAAATTAGACTATTGGAGAAAAAAATAAAATGCATTATGAGACCTCCTTATTCTCATGATTTGATATCTCCAATATTAAAGAAACAATTTTTTTTCTTTCTTTATTTTCCAAATCTTATAAAAATATTTGATTTTATTTAGTTAATTTCATTTCTTGCCCAAACTATCACATTACATAATTTGACAGATCTTTTTATATATGGTCTTATTGGGAGATCACTCTAATAAGCTATAACAACAAGCACGAGCGATATGCGTGAAACAAAATAAATGAGTATATGCGCGATACATAAATTTTGCGAGAGGGAGGGCTGGTCGGCCATTGTGGAGGACGAAAATGGTGGGTTGTCGGCGCCAACGAGAGCGGAGGAAGAAGTGGCTGGCAACGGAAGTAGCCCGGTAGAGGCAGCGAGCAAGGGGGCCCCGTCGAGGGAGGAGCCGAGAAGGATTCGCGGGGAAGAGGGGCCGACGATGAGCGGTCGGTGCGAAGCCCGTTGCTGAGTGGTTGGCTGCGCGGAGGAGTCGTGCGGGCCCGAGGAGGTTGGGGAGGGACCAGACGGGCTGCAGCAGGTCGGAGAAGGGCTGTGCGGGCCAGAGAATGGCGGATCTGCGTTGTGCGAGCCGCAGGAGGTCGGGGAGAGGGCGTGCGGGCTGGAGGAGCTCGGGGTGGCGCTGTGCGGGCCGAAGTCGGCGGCGGCGGAGCATTGTCGAGGAAGATCCGATGGTTTGGCAGTGGTGAGGAGCGTTCCCTCTGATACCAAGTTGTTACATGCTCGGGATTGCGAGCGTGTGCACCGGGGGAGAGGAGGGAAGTCCTCAATAGAGGAGGCGGAGAGATTCCGGCGAGCTATGGAGGCGCCGGCTTGCGGTGTGCGGTGTGCGTCGAGGCGGCCTGCGTGATTTGCAAATCGGGAGGGACGGCACAAGAGATCGTGGGCTTCGCGATTTGTGGCTCGGGCGAACCGGGGGGGGGGGAGATGTTGGGAAGGCTAGAGAGAGAGAGATAACTAGAGAGAGTTAGAAAATAAAATGAAAATTACTTCTTGCTTACTTGTCTTGGCCACACACACACATATATATATGGAGTTCATAAAAGTGCCCCCTCCATGGGCTTAGACATGGATGATCGATTACGCATACAAAATTATAAAGTAGATTAGATAATTAGTTCGCGACATGCGCGACTCAGGCGGAACCGTAACACTATGATCTATTTTTTGGCGGTTAATGGATGGTTATTGAGTGGGAAGGTAGTTATGCTTAGTGGGAGGGTAGTTACTTTGGCTTTGGGACCAAGGATTTATAAAATCGGCATTATGGGACGATCGTGATAGCCTGGAATTTGGTCTAATATATGCAGTCTCTAAAAATTAGCCCATAGACTCCTATTTATAGATTAGAACCCTCTACGGTCTGCCAAGATCATCCAAAACATAATATCACCTTTATTCGTTTGGCAGAAAATGAGATGCATGAATTGGAATTGACCAAATTCCAATTTCGCAGGAATTAGAATTGAAGTCAATTCCAATTATGTTGTTCGGCCGAATGCATGAATTTTGTCATAGGAATTGGAATTGTCAATTCCGTTGTTCGACTATATGTCAGAATTCAATGAACGTAATTGAAATTTTATATTTAAAAAATTAAATTTAACGAAATTGAAATATCAAAATAAAAATAGAAGCCCATATTATAAAAATAGAAGTCCATATTATAAAAACATAAGTTCATAGAATGAAAACATAGGTTCACAACATAAAAAAAAAGCCTGCAACATACAAAACATAAGTTCACTTATAATCAATCGAGTAAATATAAGTGGAGCCAGGTCCTTCTAATTGGCACCGACAAAGCCATGAACACGTTGCTCTTCGTGTCGTCAAATGATTGAATGATGAATGTTCTATTTACATAAACAATATGTATATATATACAAGAACTAGAGATGGTGCCCACAACACCCAAAGGTGAGCCTAAGCTAATTCTACTACAAGAGTCTACATATCTAACACCTCCATACAATGTGTGGGTACAAAATGATAGCGTCTCGCGCTTTACAGAGAGGTGAAGAACAGAAGCGAGAAGGGGACCCTCAACGGGACAAACTGTACCCCTCGGAAGTCTCGCTGGAGCTCCCGCTGGAGCTTCCGCCGGAGCTCCCCCCGGAGGTCTCGCCACCCGCTGCAGGGGACTTTGAGACATCCGAGGGAGGGGTATCGGGGGCGCCCAGGGGCTTTGGAATGGGCTCGAAGAGCCATGGGACAAGTTGTGGAGCGGTAATGTCTTTGCCCCTCCCGTCCCAGCAGTTGATGTCGCGCAGCGTCTCCAGCGTCAACTTTACGGTGGCTTGCGCGTTCCCCTGGAGCAGCTTGTCGATGTCATAAGCCGAGTAATACTGGCTCTTCAATCTCTTCGTCCAGCGGAGGGGCTGCACTCGCCTCGAGGCGCGCGATCTGCTCTCGCAGGAGAACGTTGTCATACCGGGCCTGAGACAGCTCCTCGCGAAGTGCGGCCTGAGCGGAATCCTGAACAGCGGAAGGTTAGCATCAGAGAAGGGTTAGGATTGCGAGAACAAATGATTATGAAAGGTCTCGCTTACCCCTTCCGCTTGGCGCGAGGATAACAGTTGCTGGGTCTCGGCCAGCTCCTTGGCCAGAGAGGCCGCCTGGGCCACCGCATCGTCCCTGGCCTTGAACATGTCTTGGAAGTTGCGGTCTATCGTAATGCTCCGCCGGGCGCACATGTGCGCAAGCTCCAGCCCACGCATTAAAGCGCGAGTGGAGTCGTACGCCAACAGCCGGGTCGACATCCTGTCGTAGACGCTAGCGTCCTCCCGGCTGTAGAGACCATAGCCTAAGGCGAAAGCTTCGCCGGTGACCTCGTCTCGCTCCGCCCAGCTCGGCAAGAGGGACGAGACCGTGACCTTGTTGGCGTCAGGGTCCCATTGCAGCAGTGGCTTGTTCTCCGCGTCCAGGCACCTCACGCCGAGACCAAAGTTACGATGACCCCGCGGCACCTCGTCAGACAGGGGTTGGCCGGAGGTCCCGGCGGCGGCACCCTCGCTCTCGGCGGCGCCAAGGGTCCGAGGGTTCTCGGCAGGAGTCCCGGGGCCGCCCCTGGTGGCCGCAATCCTGCTTACTGCCTCCAGGACCTCCTCGAAGGAGCGGCCGGCGGGGAGAGGTTGGACGGGCGGTACAACAACAGCCTTGCCCTTCTCGATATCCGTGGTCTTGGGCCTCTTGATTGGCTGAGGTGCGGAAGCACCCGGCTTTCGCTTCACAACACCGCTTGAGGGGGGGAGGCCCGGCTCTTTTCGGCAGGCTTGCACGGCGGCTTTCGCAAGAGCCAGCGGGTCCTTAGGAGGTTGGCTCTCTCTGGCGCGAGCCTCGTCGAAAGGCTGGCGGAGAGGGATCTCGCGCTCTCCTGCGAAAACAATAGCGATCAATTCCAACCTTGGAAAAAGCAAGAAGGCAAATACGGGCGAGATCTTACCTTCTCCCGGAAGTACAGGATGAAGAGAATCGACGTCTCGCCGGAGGTAGAGGACGTCGAAATCCTTGGTTCCGAAGAACTCAAGGAGGGCGCTCTCGCGGGAGCCCAAGGACGGAGGCTTGTAGGCGGCATCCTCGTATTGGATGGGGGTGAGGGGTACGTTCCCGAAGTCGCCGGAAACGTAGATGAACCTCTCGCCCCAGTGATGGTGCTTGTTGGCGAGACCGATCGTTTTCAGCAGTTGCCCAGAGAAGAACACCACGCCTCCCTTCGCGCGGAAAGTAAATAACTTGCGGAAAATCGGCAAGCTAAACTCGATCCTCTCCGACCGCATATAGCATATGAAGGCCATGAGAATCGCCACGGAGTTAGGGTTCAGCTGCGCGGGAACCACCCCGTAGTACCGGAGAGCCTGCCGCATCTCAGGCCACAGCGGAAGGCGGAAGCCCACCTCGAAGTGTTCGATAGGGATGGCGAGCTCCCCCTCCCCTGCAGTGTTGACTTTGTCATGACTGCCCGGGGGCCGCGCGACGAAGCCAGCGGGAACGTGCTGGGTCTTGATCAGATTGAACTCGTCCAGAGTGAGAGTACAGGAAGGGAAGAGATGCTTTTGGAAGGCTTCCGCGCAGTTGGATCGTCCTTCACCACCGCCCGGCATCGCAATAGGGTTTGAAGGCGAGATCTACGGGGAGAAGGCGAGAGCGAGAACGGGGCGAGAACGGAAGTGGAAGACAGAAACGAGCGAGAGCTTTGCGAAGACCGCGAGAACAACAGCAAAGGGGAGAGAGACTGGAATCAGAGGAATGAATGTGGTAGGTGAGCCTCCTATTTATAGAAAATCGTGGTAATGATGGCTGTTTTCAGAAAGGCGGCGGGGGTACAGCCGCCGCGTCCTAGGTCAGCGGCGCTTCGTTTTTCCCGCCCGAATCTGACAGCGACCGATTAAGCAGCTGGCGCAAACGTTGCGAAATGTCATACGACCGGTAAGGTAGGCGGAAGCAAGGTGGCTCTCGCCACCCCAAAGGCCTGGGAAGATAACTCATACGCATACAAAAATATTACAGACAGAGCTATTGCTCTCGCTGAGCGGGAACGCGATAAAATAATAAGCGAATAAAGTGCGGGAACATTAGTTACAACTCCAAGCGAAAAAGTAAGGGTACATTAGAGAAGGGAAGGCCAGGGGAAGAGGAGGGGAGGTCTCGCGCTTCAGTACGGCTCCCAGCGCCATTTCCCTTGCTCCCAACGCCATTTGCCTCGGTCCCGCAACTTGGTCCGGGGGGGCGCCTGCGGGTTGAAGTAGGATGACAGAACGCTGCATCCCAGGTCAACCCGATCATAGTGCTCACGGGAGAAAAAAGTATCCACCCCAATATGTTTGTAGCGTGAGTGCTTCACCTGGTTTAGAATAATCTGAATGGCACCGGTGTTATCACATTAGAGTGGAGTGAGATCTGGAGAAGAGACGCCAATGTCCTTAAGAAGCCAACGAAGCCGAATAATATCCTTAGCAGTGGTAACTATGGACCGAAGCTCAGTCTCAGTACTGGAACAAGAAACACCAGTTTGTTTCTTGACCTTCCATGCAATAAAAGAAGAACCCAAGAACAGACAGAAGCTAGTGACAGAGCGACTGTCAACAGGATCACTAGCCCAGGTAGCATCCGAGTAAGCACGAAGCTGTATAGAACTACTGCTAGAGAAGAAGAGATCACGAGAAGTCATTGCCCGAAGATAGCGCAGGAGCCGCAGCAGGTGACTGTAATGCACAGAGGTGGGCACACTAACAAACTGGCTCAACACATGAACATCATGTGCAATGTCGGGCCGAGTAATGGTGAGGTAGATAAGAATCCCAACAAGGTGGCGGTAGTGAGTAGGATCAGAGAATGAAACTCCATCATCCAGACGTAGCTGAAGGTGAAGCTCCATAGGGGTGTCCACTAGAGTGTTAGAGAGAGCAGTTCGAGCCAGAAGATCCGATGTGTAACGCTGCTGAGTGAGCTGAAAACCGTTGTCTGTAAAACTGACTTCAATGCTCAAGAAGAGGCTCAGCTGTCCAAGCTCAGTCATCTGAAACAACTGATAAAAGTGATGTTTGACGAATGCCACATGAGAAGGATCATCACCGTTAATAATCATATTATCCACGTAAAGTAACAAAATGGTCCGACCACGAGAGGAGGAGTGCATGAACAAAGCTGGATCATGTGGACATGGCTGAAAACCGACAGCTTTAATTGCTGAGCTGAAACGTGCAAGCCACACGCGTGGTGCCTGCTTGAGCCCATAAAGAGCTCGCCTCAAGCGACAAACAAGGCCTGAAGGAGAGGATAGACTAGGATGAGGAAGCATGTATACCTCATGTTAAAGATCATCGTGAAGAAAGACATTCTTCACGTTGAGCTATGACAGAGACCAGTGACAAATAGCTGCAACTGCAATAAGAGTCCGAACCGTAATTATGTGAGCGACTGAAGCAAAAGTCTCGTCATAGTTTCTCCCTTGCTCCTGCTGAAAACCACAAGCAACTAGATGAGCCTTGTACCTCTCCACAGAATCATCATAGCAAGTCTTGATCTTGAAGACCCACTTGCAAGTGATAGGAACAACACCAGGTGGATGATGAACAAGGTATCATGCATGAGTATGCTCAAGCGCCTCTAACTCAGCAGATATAACAACCTGTCACTCAGGTATCTGGGCAGACTCACAGTAGGAAGTCGGCTCTGGAGTACTACAAATAGTAGCAAGAAGGGCAGGTAGGTCTAGCGGTAGGGCAGCAAGGCTAAGGCGGTCGAGAGCACGTCTCTCACGAGGTGGGTTGCAGCGCACAGGAGGATCGTCCACAGAACACTCGTTGATAGAGACATGCACTGAGTCTGGGGGCCCTAAATGTGAAGGAATAGGAGGAGGACGACGAGTATAGTGATATGAAAGATGAGGGACACGTTCCCAAGTGTATAACTCATCAGAGGGAGAAGTGTGTGGCAGAGAGGAGTGAGGAGGTGATAGAGTAAATTGCGACAAGGGAAGAGGAGGTGACAGAGTAGACTGCGACAAGAAAAGAGCGGGTGGACATACCAGAGGAGAGGACACATGTGGCAGGGAGATGGGAAGAGTGAGAAACTGCATGTCAGAGGGAGTAATAGATGAGTGTGAGATCGAGGGAACAAAGGACACGAAGAAAGGGTGAGACTCATCAAAATTGGCGTCACGAGATGCGAAGTCGACATGCAACAAGGTTCTAACATCGATAACCCTTGTGCTCAGTACTGTATCCAAGAAAGGCACAAGAAACTGACTGAGCAGAGTGCTTGGTACGCTCACGTGGAGGGAGTAGAATATAACGCCGACAGCCAAAAACACAAAGATGAGTGTAACATGGAGGTCGAGAGTATAGACAGTCACCAGGACTCTAGCCCTGGGGGAAAGTGGAGGGTTGCAGGTTAATAAGATAGGCAGTTGTGGAAGCAGCCTCAGTTTAAAAATGAGGATGAACGTGTGAAGAGATAAGTAGAGTGCAGGCCGTCTCAATAATGTGACAATAATTCCTTTCAGCTGTGCCATTTTGAGCATGAGCACCAGGACAACCAAGCTGATGGAGTGTTGTGGGTATCTAGCAAATCTCAAAAAGCATGAGAGAGGTACTCCCCCTGAGTCAGAACAGAAAAGACACATGTAAGTAAAGAACTGTGTACACACCATAGCAGAAAAGATAACATATATTTGAAAAAATTCAGAGTAAGAATGCATAAAGTACACCTAACTATAACGTGAATAATCATCAAACATAATATCGGTGTCCGCCCTTGGGTATTAAAGGTGCGGGACCCCATACATCAGAATGAATTTGATCAAACGCACCCTAAAACCTAGACTCGCTAGACTGATAAGAGAGTTGTATCTGTTTAACAAGCTTATCACTCGTACATGAATGAGACCGATTAACAAAAACACGACCAAGGAAATCATGAATGATGAGGGAAACGAGACGGGAGCTACTGGGATGACCGAGACGGTTATGCCACTGAGAGAAGCACATCGAAGGAAGACATAGCGAAGAAGCCACCGGTGGCGATAGAGTGGATGGAACATGAAGATGATCAAGGACGTGCCCACCACTACGACGACGACCATCTCCAAGGAGTGTCCATGTCAGACGATCTCGCACACAGCACACAAACTCATCAAAAATAACAAGACAATCGTGAGATGTGAGTTGGCTGGCGGATATAAGGTTCATGGACAACTTGGGTATTCAGGCAACATCAGGAACATGAAAATGGCTGGTATGAAGAAGGCCACAGATGGTGATCAGGAGAATAGTGTCATATGCTACTATGATGCTAAGGGCAGAAGAGACGGGCTGACTGGACAAGAGGTTGGTGACATCATATGTCATATAAAAAAGGCTCCAGAGTCAAACAACCAGTCAGAAGGAGACCTGCAGGTGCTGAGGCAACCGACTGAGGGGCAGATGTTAACCCCGAAATCGGCGATCCTTCCCAAGGTAGCCAGCTCGCTAGTCGCGGCCTGCTCCGGGTTCTCCCTGGAGGTCGCGACGTCTTAGGTTGGGCGGACAGGCTTCCCTGTCCGCTCAGGCCGCACGGCCTGGGCGGTCTCAGCGGTCTGACCGCCCAGGTCGTGCTGCGTTCCTTTTGTCGGCAGGGGCTGCAGACTCCTTCCTCAGTGGCCTGGGCGGTCTCAGCGGTCTGACCGCCCAGGTCGTGCAGCGTTCCTTTGGTCGGCAGGGGCTGCGGACTGCTTCCTCAGTCCACCCCTGCAGACCGCGCGCCTTGTTCAGCTAACCGCTCTAAGCTCCATCTCAACAGGTGCCGACCAACTTCGGCGGACTCAGATACTTATCCGCCCAGACCGACAATAAGCCGTGCGAGCTTTGCAGGAGAGTCTCCTTCAGCCCGCTCCTGCAGGTCGCACATCAAGCAGCCCAGACCGCCACATCTCCAATAACGGCGACCTGTCTCCAGGCCGCCCAACATCAACAGTGGCGACAACTCCAGCTCGTTGTCTATCAAGAGTAGCGACCTGTCTTCAGGCGGCCAGTCAAGAGTGGCGACCTGCCCCCAAGACGCCAGCCAACAACGCCTGGTTCCCCTTCGCCAGCACTCGCGACCTGTCAGGTCGCCAAGCCCAGGCCGCCCAGTGAGGGCGGCAAGCCGTTCCATTCAACAGGAGGACTTCAGCAGATCTGCCGACCTGCCTCCTCAGTCCGCTAGGACGCCTCGCTCAACCAGCGCGGACACTTACAACGCGCAGACTCTATCTCAGTCCGCCCAAGAGTCTGGACTTGCTCCAGCTCTCCAACACTAATCTCCTCCAATGCGTGCTCGTCGGACTCGCCTCTCAGCCCAATCCTTCAGTCCGCAAGCATTGATGAACCCCTGCTCCAGCTTCTCAGCAGCAGACGGCCTCGTCTTCGTTCAACAGCAGAGGCAGACTCAGCTTATCATCCGCAGACTCAACGGATACTTCTTGCAGCCCGCCATTCCTCAGCTTCCCGCCCCAGCCTCTCAGCAGCAGGCGGCCTCCGCCATTAAGCATAGGCAGACTCATTGCGCAGTCCGCCACTCAGCCTCCAGCACCCGCTTCCCAGCAGCGGGCGGATATCCCTCAGCTCGCATCCTTGGCGCGTGCTCGCTCAACTCAACAGGGGCGGACTTATTGCGCAGTCCGCCACTCAGCCTCCAGCACCCGCTGCCCAGCAACGGGCGGATATCCCTCAGCTCGCACCCTTGGTGCGTGCTCGCTCAACTCAGCAGGGGTGGACTCATTGCGTAGTCCGCCACTCAGCTTCCAGCACCCGCTTCCCATCAGCGGGCAGGTAGTCCCTCAGCCCGCACAATCTCGGCGCGGGCTCGATCAGCATAGTTCGGGCGGACTACTCTCAGTCCGCCAGCAGCAGGGGCGGACTCTTCCCAGTCCGCCAAGCAGCAGAACCAGCTCCAGAAGGCAGCCCCAGGCCGCGCGATCAGTTGCGGACTCGGCGGACTCAAGTCTTTACTCGCGCAAGTTACCGCCTCACCGGGGGTAACGTCACCGAAAGCCGTTACCTCCTCGGGCCTATAAATAGACCCCCGTGCCTCTCATTATGAAGGAGGCAGTCTCATCATCGCCATCGCTCTCAAGCTCGAGCCATCACCCCCGACGGACTCTTTTTCTCAGTCCGCGCCTTCTCTTCTTGTAACCGCGCGGCCTGCCGGCCTCAGTTCCCAGTCCGCGCGGCCTCCTCTCTGGCACCTCCTTTCCTTAGCCGCCAGCTTCCCCCCATGTACCCTTTATTTGCTTTCCATGTAAATGTGTAACAAGTGGTAATACTCTATATTAATCAAAGGAAAGTCCGTCGCAAGAGTGACATTTAAGCCGCGGCGGACGAAGTCTGCTGTTGCCGCTGCTAGTGGCACCTCTCTTCTTCTCAGCTCAGCTCAATTCTCTCGACATCAACCTGCAAGCACAACCGTCAAAGTAACCGTCTGCTTGACAGCTCCTGATCAACCTTCCCAACGAGCTTCGCTCCCGGATCAACACCCTTCTCTCCTCTATCCCCGCAACTCTTGAACAAGCATTTGCTCTACTCTCGAGCACTCAGAAGCTTCCTCTTCTCCTCTTCCCCCGCAACCATCAACCTCTTCACCTTATCACCTTGCCCGTGAGACCGAGCACATCCGTGTTAATTGTTGGTTCCCGCGACAGCAACCCCCTACTCTTCCCCTCTCTCGGTTTTCACGCATCAACAGTTCACACGCGACCTTCAGATCCGAACAGACGGTGAACTCCGACAGTTAGCCATGCCAGATCATCAATCAGTCGAGAACTTTGCTCTAAGTCCTAGTGAACACTCACTCAGGGAGGCCCTAGAGCAATCACGCCGTAAAACTGCTCAACAATTTCAAGCAATCAACCAAACTCTTGCTGCAATAGCGCAGTGATTAGACACACAATCTGTAGCAGCTCCAGTTGCTCCAGCCGCTCCAGTCAACCCAACACCAACATTGGAGAATCAACAAGCTTATCCTCCGGCTTGCCCGCCAGTCTATCCTCCTCCTTACACAGCAACCTTTCCGCAAGGGCCTGCAGCCGCTTTGCGATCTCAGAATGATGAGTTTGCAGCTTGTCAAAACTTCTTCCGGGAAGCAACCCGGGGGAGTCCAGCAAGATTCCTGAACTTTCAGGGAAGTCATCCTTACCCATCAGCTCCTACTTTTGCTCCTTCTACAGCAACTTTTCCTTTCTATCCTCCTACTACTTTTGCAGCTACAACTTATGCTCCCTTCTATCCTTATGCTGTAGGAGAACAGGAAGAGTCATCGCCGTTTTCAGAGAGCGTTTGTCATGAACCAATGCCAGCTAATTTCAAAGAGCCACGATTACCAATCTACACTGGAGAGACTGATCCAATGAAGCATCTTCAAGCTAATTTCAAGTGCAAGTTTCTTGTGACAACGTTTGATGGACAAGTGAGAGATTGGTTCTATGGTCTTCTCCCTCACTCCATCACTTCCTTTGCTGATCTGCGAAGGGAGTTCTTGCTCAGATTCTCTACTTCAACAAAAAGAAAGGGCGGACCAGAAGCCCTCTTTGAGATCAGGCAACGTCAGAACGAGACTTGGTCTCAGTTTGTTGATCGATTACATAGAGAAATCTTAGACATCGAAATTGTTGATCAAGAAATGTACGGAGTGGCTCTTATCCACAGTCTTCGTGAAGGGCCGCTCAAGTTTAAAGCCAATGTCCGAGCACCAAGAACGTACCAAGAGTTGATTGCATTAGCCAACTCATACATCCGAGGCGAAAAAAGCAACCCAGGCTTCGTCTCCAGCTTATAGCAGAGAAAGATCCTCCTTCTCACAAACAGCCTCTGAGGTCTCCTCACAAAGATTTCTCATCTCACTCAAGGAAGGGAAGGAGATTTCAGCGTCATCGATATTCCTTCCCGGACCAAGATCGTCCTCGAGATCCATTGCTGCTACTACCAGCTTCATCTTCACAAACAGCTGCAGTTCATCAACAACAAGATGATGACTTGCAAGAATGCGAACTCGAAGATGCCATGATAGAAGTAAGCCAAGTCATGAAGGACATGGCTAACTACAAAAGGCCTTATCGACCAGCTGATCAAAGATCTAAAGACTCAGATCCATATTGCGAATTTCATAAAGAGCCAGGCCACCTGATTGAGAACTGCCGAGCACTCCGCCAACTAGTGCAAAAGATGTTGCGGCAGGGTAAGATGCGTGACCTGCTCCCCAAAGATGATCGCCCTGATCCAACAACCTCAAAGGGAAAAGAAGTTGCAAACATTCCTTGTTGCTCAAGAGGAGTGAGCCTAGTCGACGAATGTCCTCGCCTTGTTGTTCACAACACCGCTGAAACCTTTGATGTCGATGACGAGGGAAGACTTGGAAGACTATTCTGAGCTAAAAAAGGACATCACCGTTCCTCAAAGCTCCTTGCAAGCAATGACGATTACTCTTACTCTACTTGCTTCAAACATTCTCTTTACAAAGCACTTCTAAGTGTTGATTCTTGC
This sequence comes from Platanthera guangdongensis, assembly GCA_039583875.1. Taxonomy (NCBI): domain Eukaryota; kingdom Viridiplantae; phylum Streptophyta; class Magnoliopsida; order Asparagales; family Orchidaceae; genus Platanthera; species Platanthera guangdongensis. Next base: position 13,292,009 of record CM077157.1, on the reverse strand, counting down.
ATTTCAATAAAGTTTACATCATGGATCCCGTACTGACACATTTTCCTTTTTGGAATGCTTCTTCCTTTATTTTCTCTTTGTCAAAGAGATCGCTGAACCACTGAGATATCGCCGAGTCTTGCTATAGGCCCCCTCAAGATTGGATTCCGGCGCAAGGCCACAATGACCACATATCGCGGGGAGTGTTCGCATATGTGTAGTGGGAGCTATCCAACTCTCATGTGGTGGAATACGGGACTTTGGATTCTAGCCGGTATCTAACACAAAGTGTGCGTCAGGAAGGCCCATGTGATAGCTCTGCTGTGCTTCGTTAAGGATACATCACAGTTACAATGATCTTTGCTTGACAAGCAATGACGATCAAGCGTAGCCTTGTATCTTCGATCATCTCATGACTGTGATGACCGAACACTCTCTGGTACTCTCAATCTGTGTTTTCGCGGGGCCCACAACTCCGCTGATCTTTGTCACATGCGAGTAATGCTATAGACCACTTGGCGCACCTGGCCTGACTGATCAGCGATGTTGTAACCTGAAGCATGAGAGCAGTGTATCTAACGATCCTTCTCAGGATTTCCCGTGCTTTTCTCTTTTGTGCCTTTCTAAAGGATGCGCGACTAGTCCGCTCTGAGTAGGACTATACTCGTGATGACCTTTCTCAGACAAGCGATGCATAAGGCCCAAAGGTGATCTCCTGTGACAGCATCCAGTCTTTCTTTGTCATATCCGAGTATAGACCTCTTTTTTATCAACTCACTCTTTCACAGGTGAACAGGTTAAATCCGACCTATCAAAAGGATTTACAACAATCATTTCTGCTTACTCTCATCTTATATCCATTGCTTGATTAAGTTTTATCAGATTATCATCTACAAAGTTCTTTGTTACTCTTATCAAATGCTAATGACATCAATCATTGATCAAAGAATCTGGTTCTCCTCGATTAGCAAGCCACGCTACTGGGATCTAATTGACATGGTTTCATCTTGCTGATCTGGACTTCATATTGAAGATATCATATCTATCTTACTAAAATTACCATCGCGGTTTAATCTTTATTCAGATTTGCAGAATTCGTCAAGCTTTTTCTCTGCTAATATGATTATATCCATCCTATCATATCAACAGTCAACACTCGACTTATTGATTTGGACTTCATGTTAAATGTGTCATCTCTAATCTAGCAAGATCACTATTCGGGTTTGATCTTCATTCGATTATCAGCAGAGTTCATTAGACATTTCCTCTGTTATATGATCATATCTATCTTATCTCATCAACCAGTTAGCATTCGCAAGTCCCGCTCAGGTACTTGCAGCTTATTTCATTATATTATGTCTGCTGCTCACTCTTTTCTTTGCAGTGATTAACAGGCACCTGTAAGTCTTATCCAGGTACTTGCAGCTTAGTCTTTTTCATCACATCTGCTTCTAACTTTTTTCTTGCAGAAATCAGCAGATGCTTGCAAGTTTCTTTACAGGTACTTGCAACCTTTTTTCATATATCATGTTTGCTTCTAACTCTTTTCTTACAGAGATCAGCAGATGTCTGCAAGTTCCCTTTAGGTACTTGCGCCTTACTTTACTTTCATATCTGCCTCTAACCTCTCTTTTGCAGAAACCAGCAAACGCTTACAAGTTCTCTTCAGGTACTTGCAACTTATTTTTCTCTTCACACATGCTGCTTACTCTTCCTTTTGCAGAGGATAACAAGTTCTTGCAAACCTCCATCGGGTACTTGCAAGATTATTATTCTTCTATGTTTTTCTCTCATCTTCGTTTTGCAGAACTCAGTGAAAGACACGTCTCCTTCATTTTTGCAAAGGCAAACTCAGGTACACACAAGATGTACCTTCCATACATGTCTACACTAACTTTTTCTTTGCAGGAAAAAGACAGACATTAACAAACTCTTAAGGAGAGACATCAGGTTCTATCTCTCCTTGCCCCCTCCTTTTCCTTTGGGGTGGATCACGATTTTCGTGGGTCTCCAACTTTTTTGAAGTTCCCTTCGGAACTTAAAAAAGTGCAGGGATTATGTTAACCCCAAAATCGGCGATCCTTCCCAAGATAGCTAACTCGCTAGTCGCGGCCTGCTCCGGGTTCTCCCTGGAGGTCGCGACGTCTTAGGTTGGGCGAACAGGCTTCCCTGTCCGCTCAGGCCGCACGGCTTGGGTGGTCTCAGCGGTCTGACCGCCCAGGTCGCGCAACGTTCCTTTGGTCGACAGGGGCTACGGACTGCTTTCTCAGTCCATCCCTGCCGACCGCGCGCCTTGTTCAGCTAACCGCTCCAAGCTCCATCTCAACAGGTGCCGACCAAATTCGGCGGACTCGGATACTTATCCGCCCAGACCGGCAATAAGCCGTGCGAGCTTTGCAGGAGAGTCTCCTTCAGCCCGCTCCTGCAGGTCGCATATCAAGCAGCCCAGACCACCACATCTCTAATAACGGCGACCTGTCTCCAGGCCGCCCAACATCAACAGCGATGACAACTCCAGCTCGTCGTCTATCAAGAGTAGCGACCTGTCTTCAGGCCGCCAGTCAAGAGTGGCAACCTACCCCCAGGCCGCCAGCAAGCAACGCCTGGTTCCACTTCGCCAGCACGCGCGACCTGTCAGGTCGCCAAGCCCAGGCCGCCCAGGGAGGGCGGCAAGCCTTCCATTCAACAGGAGGACTTCAGCAGATCTGCCGACCTGCTTCGCTCAACCAGCGCAGACACTGACAACGCGCTGACTCTATCTCAGTCCGCCCAAGAGTCTGGACTTGCTCCAGCTCTCCAACACTAATCTCCTCCAATGCGGGTTGGGCGGACTCGCCTCTCAGTCCAATCCTTCAGTCCGCAAGCATTGATGAACCCCTGCTCCAGCTTCTCAGCAACAGGCGGCCGCGTCTTCGTTCAACAGCAGAGGCGGACTCAGCTTATCAGCCGCGGACTCAGCGGATACTTCTTGCAGCCCGCCATTCCTCAGCTTCCATCCCCAGCCTCTCAGCAGCAGGCGACCTCCGCCATTAAGCATAGGCAGACTCATTGCGCAGTCCGCCACTCAGCCTCCAGCACCCGCTTCCCAGCAACGGGCGGATATCCCTCATCTCGCATCCTTGGCGCGTGCTCGCTCAACTCAGCAGGGGCGGACTCATTGCGCAGTCCACCACTCAGCCTCCAACAACCGCTTCCTAGCAGCGGGCGGATATCCCTCAGCTCGCACCCTTGGCGCGTGCTCGCTCAACTCAGCAGGGGCAGACTCATTGCGCAGTCCGCCACTCAGCTTCCAGCACCCGCTTCCCATCAGCGGGCGGGTAGTCCCTCAGCCCGCACAATCTCGGCGCGGGCTCGATCAGCACAGTTCGGGCAAACTACTCTCAGTCCGCCAACAGCAGGGGCGGACTCTTCCCAGTCCGCCAAGCAGCAGAACCGTCTCCAGAAGGCAGTCCCAGGCCGCGCGATCAGTTGCGGACTCGGCAGACTCAAGTCTTTACTCGCGCAAGTTACCGCCTCACCGGGGGTAACATCACCGAAAGTCGTTACCTCCTCGGCCCTATAAATAGACCCTCGTGCCTCTCATTGTGAAGGAGGCAGTCTCATCATCGCCATCGCTCTCAAGCTCGAGCCATCACCCCCGGCAGACTCTTTTTCTCAGTCCGCGCCTTCTCTTCTTGTAACCGCGCGGCCTGTCGGCCTCAGTTCCCAGTCCTTGCGGCCTCCTCTCTGGCACGTCCTTTCCTTAGCCGCCAGCTTCCCCCCATGTACCCTTTATTTGCTTTCCATGTAAATGTGTAACAAGTTGTAATACTCTATATTAATCAAAGGAAAGTCCGTTGCAAGAGTGACATTTAAGCCGTGACGGGCGAAGTCTGCTGTTGCCGCTGCTAGCGGCCCCTCTCTTATTCTCAGCTCAGCTCAATTCTCTCGGCATCAACCTGCAAGCACAACCGTCAAAGTAAACGTCTGCTCGACAACTCCTGATCAACCTTCTCAACCAGCTCCGCACCCGGATCAACAACCTTCTCTCCTCTATCCCCGCAACTCCTGAACAAGCGTTTGCTCCACTCTCGAGCACTCAGAAGCTTCCTCTTTTCCTCTTCCCCCGCAACCATCAACCTCTTCACCTTATCACCTTGCCCGTGAGACCGAGCACATCCGTGTTAATTGTTGGTGCCCGCGACAACAACCCCCTACTCTTCCCCTCTCTCGGTTTTCGCGCATCAACAACAGAGACATCAGAAGCATCCAGTGAGAGCACAGAGGCAGAGGAGCGATGCAATAAACCATGAGATTGCTGAAGGCAATCTGCTGGGCAAGCTCAGAGACCGGGAGTTATGGCACCATAGCAGAGAAGTGAGATAAAGGAGCACCAGGAACATGCTGCTGACCAGATTACTGAGCCCTCTGAAGCTTGCGACACTCAGATTTGACGTGTCTAAGGCACTGACAGTAATGACAGCGGACCGACTGACGATGAGGAACTCCAGACTGAGCAGTAGAGGGCGTCGAAGGACGAGGAACAGGCCGCACCAGCGCACTATAACCCAACGACGACAGCAGAGTACTCACAAGAGAGGACTGCGGTGGAAGCTCGGGAGGAGCAAGAACAACATGAACCAGCACAATAGAAGGAGCAGCAGTATCCAAGGAGTGGAGATGTGTCTCTTCAGCGATTACCAAGGCTAACGTATTGCTGAGAGAAGGTTGAGGGTCCCGGCGCAGAAGCTGGGCACAAACAGACTTGAACTCGGGGCGCAAGCGCATAAGAAACTCGTACATGTGCTGGAAATCGCAATCCCGAGATGTGGCAACACACTGAGAGCAAGTAGTGCAAGGGGAGGGGGGCCAAAGGACCATCTCATCGCACTAATGCCAGCGGTCCAGGAGCTCAGTAAAGAAGGCCTGTACAGAGCGATCACGCTGGTAGCAGACGCCCAAGGTCTGGAACAGAGAGTAGCGCAAGACCTGACTAGAAGGCAGGTAGAGACGACACAAGTGATCCCATATCTCCTTGGCCGTAGGGAGCTCATAGACGGTCATCTGAATGGGGAGCTCGCAAGATTGACAGATGACAATTATTGCGCGAGAGTCGTCTAAACGCTGCTTTGCCATGCCAGAGTGCTGGACGGAAGCGGCAGTGTTGACAGTGAAAGAGTAGTCAACATGATTGGCAGTTGGCGGAGATAGAGCAGGCTCAGAACCGTCAATCTGTCCCCATAGATCCAGGCCACAGAGGATCACGCCAACGGTGGCAGACCATACCGTGTAATTTCGTCCACCGAGGATGACATCCGCCTTTTGGAGAAAGACAGAGGAGTAAGACGAGACCATCAAGGCTGCAGGAACATTCCGGAGAGGATCTAGAAGATTGGCGGAAGAGACGGCAGTGGTGCTGGAATCAGTCGAAGGAGGAAACGGTGTTGCCAAAAAAAATATAGCCGGAGGAGGAAACGGGGCTGCCAAAAAAAATATAGCCGGAGGAGGAAACGGGGCTGCAAAAATCGGCTGGAGGAGAAAGACATGGACGAAGGCTAGGACTCCGGTGGAAGGCGTGAAAGTCACCTGAAGCGTCTGGATCGGCTGAAGATTGACGGAAGAGGCATATCAAGAGCAAATTTGTCTTGATCGGGAAAACACGTGCGAGATCTGTCTGGATCGGGTAGCACGCGCGAGAGAAGCGAACGCCGAGCGATGATGCCACCGACTATGGGAGTTGCGAGCGGGAGCGACCAGATCTGGGAGGGATCGAGCGGGATGCGACTTCCAAAACGAGCGGGATGCGACTTCCAAAAAGAGCGGGATGCGACTTTCAAACAGGGCCGTCGCTGGATGTGGGAGTTACAAGAGAGTAAGGTGGCCGAACCATGGAATGAGAGACGGAGGAAGAGCGACTAGAGTAAACCTAGCTCTGATACCATGATAAGATTGAATGATGAATATAATTCACGTTAACAATAGGTATACATATATATATATACAAGAACAAGAGAGGGTACCCACAACACCCAAAGGTGAGCCTAAGCTAACTCTACCACAAGATTGTATACTATATCTAACAGTCACTCAACATGTTGCTAGCCTGTATGATCTCATACTCAGTTAGATCTGTAATAGCTGCATTGGTCGCATATATCTTGTCTACCCTTGAGATTGGTGGTGTCGGGTGAGAAGTCACACCGCTCTCATGTTCCATGTTCTTCGCTATTGCAGAAACAACATCCGCAATAACATCCTCCGCAGATGTTTTCTTCTTCTTCTTGGTCTGTGGCTCAACCTCCTCGGTCACATTGTCATTCACCAAATAATCAATGTGGGTCTCGTTCCTTTCCTCAAATGCAGTAGCAGCATGAGCTCCTATAGCTCTATCAATCCCACATATTATAGCTATGTCATCCCAATTCGCGATCACTTTGCTCCGATAATATTTTACTGTCTGGTGTGCCTGCAAGTTTAGTTTAAATTAGACTCATAAGTTTTTAAAATGTCTAAACTTGTAATTAATTAATAAAATAAAATATTACCTGAACATAGTTGACTCAAACATCTTCACTGTCTACCTTCTCTACATTGCTCTCACAATCCCAACCAAATTCAATTGTAACTAGCACTGTCGATATCTGGTAGTATTTATTCCATATTTTTATTCAACCCATTATCTTCTTCTTACTAATTTCGACGTTTCAATCCTTCTTTAATTCTTGAACTGTAGGTGACATTTTTCCATCTACTAGCCGCCTTGTTCCCCAAACTCTGTTGCTCGAGGAGAGCAGTGGATAAAGCATAGCCCATTTGTGATGTCCAAGAAACATATGACTGTCCAATTGCTTTGACACCTTTTCCTTTACTTTTATCCATCCACTATTTGCACTTTAGTCAAGTATAAAATATAATCAAGTGAACAAATTACAGTTATCAATAGAATTACACTATATTTATATTGCACAATAATGATATATGAAACAAAAAAACATCAAAATATATTTTAAATAGCACAATATGATTTAAGAAACACAAAAACATCAAAATATATTTTAATTAGCACAGTATGATTTTAGAAATAAGAAAACATTTTATATCCCACGACAAGAGCGATACTCATTGAAATGTTTATAGCTATAATATCTCTAAATGTGCTAAACCCGGGTGTTGCTTGAGCTGCACCAACTATCTTCACGCACTCAAAACAATATGAACTTGCCTCTTGCACTGATATCTCTATATCTACTTCGACAAATAATCTAGCATTATTTTCTAGTCTCCTCTCTATGAGAAAATTATGTAGAATGCATCGTGCGTTTATAATTGGAACCTGTTTAAAATTATAACAATTTTTAACTCAATACAAAATAAATCGTAATGTTGCATACAGAGTAACAACCATTTACATGCACATTGATATCAAACAAAGATTGTTCCCGCAAAATTGCTTATCATTTTTTAAGGAACCTGAATGTCTTCTCAATAACATTTCTCTCCTTTGAGTGTCACAGATTAAACAACTCTTTGTAATTGGTGAGATTATTGCCTTGTTAGGACCACTCTTTTCAGTGATATCTAGTTGATCTATATGGAGCAAGATATCCTGGACCGTTGGTGTATCCTGTATCCACTAGGTAGTATTTTCTGGGTGGCACCTCAAAACGATTTGCTTTCAAGTGCATTACGTAACATTGAAGTCTGATGATGACTATTCTCATCCAGGAAATAAGTACAAAAACATCACATTTGAATCACATATGCCCATGACATTTGTTATAATAACTTGTTTCCTATTCCGATACCTACCATGATCTTTAACTGTCATTGTTACTTCAATATGAGTGTCATCAATGACACCAATGCAATTCTATAAGATAATACAATATAATTAAATTAATTTAAGCATATTACCTAAACATAAATGTTTAATATAATTAAATTGCTTACTGAAAAAAAGATGTCATCTTTGTGTTGTTGACGTATCAGGGAGCTTTATAAAGTCGGGGCCTAACTTCAGAATTGCCCATAACACCTTGTTAAAATGCGGTTGATTGTTTCAATTGAACATACATACATTTAGCCAACATCCTGGAATTTCTTATTGTGAGCTAAGACATATAAAAATACACTCACTCATTCTCTAATTGCAACATTGTCTCTCTTAATAATCCACGGCTGATGAGAATGTTACATAAAGTTTCAGAAGAGCTTCTATTCATATGAAGTTGGTTAAAATAGTTGACATCTGTTTCACTATATAATCGAGCAAACATTGTCCTTAAAATAGTCTTGGCATCGGCCTCTACAAGATCTCTTGCAACTTTGGGTTTCATCAAAACTGCAGAGGCCACAACAAGAGCTGCTTGAACCGCCACTCTCTTACGTCTACGGCGATTGTTTACTTCGTCTATCTACATATATACACAAGTTCAACAATAATTAAGCGCTTACAAACAACTACTCAAATATGCACAAACACATATACACAAACACATGCACACCTGCACACACATACACATGCATGCATGCACATACACACGCATACACAAACACAAGCATATATGAAACTAACACAAGCACGCACCCACAAACACTAGCATATATGAAACTACTTGAAGGCATTATATGCAACTACGTCTATCCACATCATATATGCAAGTACTTGCATAATCGAAGCAAAGAAATTGAACAAATACTATTTACACAAATGTGTAATTTAAGCACAATTACAAATACTATGTACGGTTGTACACAATGACTGATTGCACCAAATTCGGAAAACTCAAACAACTATTCAACATTTTGTCAATGTTTTATATAATTAACAAAATTGGACACATTTATTTGGTTGGACGGTTCCTCGTCTCAACAATGACTTTCTTATTTATGTGAGGAGAGGGACCAAATTAAAATGCAATCTAATAAAACATAGAAGACTCAAGGAAGAAGAGAGGTGGGGTAGAGGAGGAGAGAAGATGTCCAGAAACCATTTTTTATGGAGCATCACATGATGATGAGGCAGAAATAAACCTAACAACCCATAGATACAAACATAGAAATGAAAATCGAGAGTGTTGAAGAGCGAGGGCATGGCGACCCAACCTCAAATCGATCGTACTGCAGTTCAAGCATCCCAACCAAATCACCCCCGGGCTAACCCTCGTCGGGACTTTGACCACTGTTGAAAGGGGTAGGTTGTCGAGGCCGGGGATCGAACCTGAAACCTCCTTTATCAAGGCCTTGAGAGAGATCCTGATACCCAACTGCAGTTCAGTTGGGTATCAGGAGCTCTCTCAAGGCCTTGATAAAGGAGGTTCCGGGTTCGATCCCCGGCCTCAACAACCTACCCCTTTCAATAGTGGTCAAAGCCCCGACGAGGGTTATCCCGGGGGTGATTTGGTTAGGATACTTGAACTGCAGTCCGGTCGGGTTTGAGGTTTGGCCGCCATGCCACCACCCTGCAACAGGGAGGAAGGAACCATACCTTGGCGAAGAAGAAGCAAACGCTGGCGCTTTGGATGGAAGAGAAGGATCGTTGGAGTAAACTGGAGGAGGACGGTCGCTGGAGTATGCTTGAGGAGGAGGTGGAACGCCGGAGTATGTTGGAGGAGGAGGTGGATTGTCATCGTCGGGAGAGAAGGGAGCGCGATTCCATCGTGTGTTGGTGAGAGGCTGCCGGCGAGAGTGTTATGAGAATTCCGACCTAATTAGGTCGGAAATGGGGAGGCTCATCTGTCTTGTAAATAAAAGCCCATGAGAATTCAAATGAATTTCAATTCCGAGGTCATTTTATGGGCGCCGAACACTGGAATTGTGTTTGTCAATTGAATTTCAATTCCAACGCGGCAATTCCAACCAAACGAACGGAACCTAAATTTACATGAAATAATAATAGAAAAAATAAAAAAAAATTTTCGTCGTGGCTCTGAACTCAACTACCGGCTTGGATCGTCTATCCAACGATCCTATCCCCGCCTTCAGCTTATGTAAACTTGTGCATACTCTGATAAGTGCCGGCCCACCCTCGACCCACGCCCCCTTCAGCTTTTCATCATTGTAGATGTGGAATAATTGCACTCGGTTTGCAATCACTTTGGAAACCCACTTGCTAGAATTTTTTTAGAATTAAAAACATGATAAGGGCATATGGTGCAAATACTCCTTTCGAGTAGCTCTGCTGAAAACAATCAACCAATTACTACAAATATTATTTTCACATTTGATATCTCTTCCATATTTACAAGAGATTTTATTTTACTCAAAAGTGATCCTATCATCCTATTGAACTATCTACATATCTTGACAGATACACACTTCAAAAGCAAAATTGAGGATGCACCCTCGCCCATCATTGAACTTGCCTCTTCACTTTTGAAGTTGCTCAAGTTCACACAGTCCAGTGCCCCTCATTGCCCTTTCTGATGTCTTAGGAAGTGTTGCAGATATCAAAATCACCTAACATCAACAACATTTGTCAGATCCTAACAAGGTCATAAAAAAGTACTTCCTGAACAGGGGAAAAACTACCTATGTATGAATATATTATAATCAACTGCAAATTGAGGCAAGAAATATTTAAGATGTGCTAGAAATACACATGTGGATCCTTCTATGTACCTTATGGAAACAACATGAATTATGATGTTCCAAACACAGAGTTCACATGCAAAGAGTACCCATGCCAACAATAAATACAAGAACTAAAAACCGAAATGGATGGTTTAAAGAAGAGTTTAGCTAATAAAACTTGAGGATCCCACAGTTTCAAAACGAATTGTGATGCTGAAAATTCTCTATTATATCCTTTACTTCTATCTTGTGTTTCAGATAATGCTTTAGCGCTATATTTATCTGATGATAATTATGTATTAAATAAATATTAAATTTGTTTTTAGTCATTGTGTTTCCCTTATCGGAACCCACCCGGGGCTACATATTTAGGAGGTAGGATTGTTGTATGGGCGATCCGAGCCCATGGCCGCGTTCACAGCGACGCCGGGACATTTCTACATACTTTGGTTATAGTTTTGTATTTTAATTTTCATATACCTCGTGTATTTATGTATCGGACGATCTAGGCAATCCGTAATGGGCACCAAGTATAAATAAGTGTCTAGGAGCTGATTTCAGACCATCGCAAAATTTAGCCAGATTTTTCGGGCTCCCAATCTCACCACGGTTGCCGATTTAGTGGGCTCTAGGTGCAGAAGCCTAGACCAAGCTCCTCCTCTACCTTTGCCGGATACAACCACCCCTCTACTTCTAAACCTCGATAACCACCCCTCTAACCTTGATGATGCGTAATCAAAATCATCCAAGCTCGCCTACCACGCCTTCTCACTTGCTCAGCTCTCTCCCGCCATATCTTTCGTAGTTACTCGCACATCAATTTTTGAAACTTCACTTGTTTGATAATTTAATTACGAGTGTAAATCCCAAAATTTAAAAATGCAGGGTAAGGTTTGCCTACAATTCACCCTTGTGGGACCTTTCCCCGAACCCTTACTGCACGGGGATGCTTTGTGCATCAGGCTGCCCTATTAATCCTAAATTTATTCAATACAAACTCTCATTGTACTAATTTCTTTTTGAATCGGTATCAATAGTATAATATCTTTGAGCAACGTTCTTTTAAGGCCTTTCAACAAATCAATTAGAAGCACAGTTTCTGTTGGGTGTGAAGACAGAGTATTTCGTAATGCTAGCGAGAATGCAAGTGAATGAATTGAATCCCACTAGTGAGACGAGCTTTAAAAGTAAGAGAGGGCTAAAGACCTTAAATGCTTTCAGTCAAAAGTAAAATTTATCATCTACTTCTTAACCCTATCCCAACCACACCCTTCCGGATGATCCAATCGACGCCACTCACTAGAAATCTCACAACATCCTCAATTTGCTGCCTTTCCCTCCTTGCTATCGTACCATAGGGCATCACCCCATCTCATTCATTACCGACAACATTCTGAAATCCTTTTCTGATTACCGACAAGCTTATTTATCAACCCCGAGGATTCACCACCTTCTCGGTGACGCAATAGCCGATGCAACCGTTACTTCCATCTTTGAGGGCAATATTTTTCTCGATAGGCAATGAGGTGATGCCACAACTTCTCCGCCTATCATTCCATCGACAACTACTCTTCTATTGACCAGCCACCAAGTAGCTTCCACCAATGACTACTTGTCCTCAGCCAACTACTCTTGCTGACAACTGCCCCTCTATCAATGATTAATCATTTAATCCTCTATCGACAACTACACTGACTTCTCCACCAGTTACTCCTCTGACTACTCCATCTATGATTATTCCTCTCCCGACTGACAGCTACCTTTTTATTGTTTTGATAAAAAAGTGACTTACTATGGCCAACACCAACCTTAAGGACAATGTTGTTTTTGAGGGGGCATGAAATGATATGATCACTCCTGCCGAGTACTAATCAATGAACTATTGTAAATTTTATTCCACTCCTTTTAGATTATCTTTTATCTCAGTGTAACATGTTCAAGTACATTTTAATGCTTCTCAAGTATGTTATGTAAATGGATACTACTCTAACCATTAAGGCGTGGGCAAGAATGTCATTTTATTTTTATTTTATATCTTCTATTAGCCTATTTTCTAGGAGCTTCTCTTTTGCTCAGAATACAATCCTATCGGTAAACCTAGTGCTGAAACTTTATCAATGCAAATTTAGGAAGAGCTTGATGCACACACCCTTACCTTGCATGTCTATAATTTGTGTTCTTCATGTGAATCATTTCCCACTGCTCCGAGAAAATCTACCTAATCCGATTCATGCCATGTGTTATGTAAGGAGTTCTGTATAGCCTTTTCATTCAATGCTTCAGATATAAACATTAATTGGATATGTTAAGATTTTCCTCACTTTAAAATTCAATTTTAAAATTGTAATTTTCTAAACTGTGCTTTTCTGAAATTTCGGGAATCCGACTCAGACCTGGTCAAACTTGATTTTGTGCGTCTATCTAATCTAGAGTCGTACGAACTTAAAGTATTCATCACAGTGAATACAGATCCATTACTCCAATAAAAATAGTCAAAGATAGGTGTTTAGGAACTAAGTGAACTTTTAAAAAGGAAATAGATCTTTAGGAGAGAATACAAATGAAAAGTAGCAAATTTTATGATGCGGCACAGGCGTCACACTTGCCCGCCACCCTGGAGTCCCACCTGGAGTCAGCACTAGGCGGATTTCATCAGGGTCGCGGCCCGTACACCCCAATCAGCTCTCCGCCATGGAATCACCACCATGCGGCAGGTTGTTGAGGCCGGGGCTCGATCCCCTGACCTCCTAGATAAGAGGCCTTCATCAGCGCTCTCATCACCAACTGAGCCGCGGCTCAGTTGGTGATGAGAGAGCTGATGAAGGCCTCTTATCTAGGAGGTCAGGGGATCGAGCCCCGACCTCAACAACCTGCCGCATGGTGATGATTCCATGGCGGAGAGCTGGTTGGGGTGTACGGGCCGCGGCCCTGATGAAAGTCGTCTGGTGCTGACTCCAGGTGGGCCCCCTGGTGGTACTCCGGGGTGGCGGGCAGGTGTGACGCATGTGCCGCATCATAAAAGTGCACTTTTATGATGCGGGACAGGCGTCACACCTGCCCGCCACCCCAGTGTCCCACCAGGGGGCCCACCTGGAGTCAGCACCAGACGGCTTTCATTAGGGTCGCGGCCCGTACACCCCAACCAGCTCTCCGCAATGGAATCACCACCATGCGGTAGGTTGTTGAGCCCGGGGCTCGATTCCCAGACCTCCTAGATAAGAGGCCTTCACCAGCATTCTCATCACCAACTGATCCGCGGCTCAGTTGGTGATGAGAGCGCTGATGAAGGCCTCTTATCTAGGAGGTCTGGGGATCGAGCCCCGGCCTCAACAACCTGCCGCATGGTGGTGATTTCATGGAGGAGAGCTAGTTGGGGTGTACGGGCCGCGGCCCTGATGAAAGCCGCCTGGTGCTGACTCCAGGTGGGCCCCCTGGTGGGACTCCAGGGTGGCAGGCAGGTGTAACGCCTGTCCCGCATCTTTAATTTAGTACTTAGATTAGCAATACTTGACATCTTCTGGTTTGATGACCCCTTGGTTCCTTGTGCTATCTATTTTTGCGCCTTTTCATCATTTTCTTCTTCCATTCTTATCTTCTTGCATACTTTTCCCTGGCAATTAAGAGTGATTCCTCAACTTTTTGGGTGGGAGAGAAAAAACAGGTAAAGGTAGGCCAAAGAGAGGAGAGGTGATGGGGATCATGTCACATATGAGTTTACCTAATGATCGGAGCCTTCCATTTGTGTGGATTGATGACCCATTATTTTATAAATTTTATTTGTATTTTTGTGAAGTTCACGGCGACTACTTGCTCTATAAATAATATGGATTGAAGACTAATTTCGAAGAGATCCAAAGTTGAAGAAAGGAGTTCCTCATTTTTGGTCACCTGGTGCCAAAGCCGGAGCTTAAGTGTGAAGCCTAGGAAATACCACTGGCCACCTACTTGGCCAGCATCCCTCTCGCCTACACAGCTCACCCTCCTACAACTACCTGTTAACTAGCCCATTTTCTCAAAACCATCATAACTACCTATTAACTACCTATAACCAGCCCACTAACTTCATAAGTATCCAATACTTCCCATGACTCCCCATTATCCTAATTCACTTCCGCCTTAAGTATCCAATACACCAGCCAACCTGGTTGCAACAATTTTTTTTTAATTTCAGCCCTTAGTTGAAAAGAATGCTATTGATGATTTATAATTCAATTTCCCAGCTTGTAGGTTCCATTTGCTATAAACATGTCAGTTTTTAGGTTCTATTTGATATAAAAATGTTGTGAGCAGTTATTATGGTTGCCTTCATCTACATGACAAAAAAAATCCTTTTGTTTATAAACTTAATAATGTCTTCGGTTGGCTTTGCTTGTTTGTTGTTGTTGTTTCTTTAGGCGCCCAAGAAAAAGAAGAGCGCTGACCTTAAGTATGACATATTCGGCTGGGTGATCCTCGCCGTAGCCATCGTTGCTTGGGTGGGCATGGCAAAAACTCACCTTCCTCCCCCGCCTCCCAAGTGAGGATTCAGGCAGTTTTCTTATTACATATAGATTTTATTCATGCTGTATGAGATACACATTTTGATTGATTATAATAAACATGAGGAAGGCTGTTTATGGAAAGTCTGCAGCACCTGTATGTTTCTTATGTTCCCAAGTGTGTGGGGGGTGGGGTTAGTCGGATTCGCCTTGGCGAGCAAGAGGCACATTGCAGATGGTTTGACTGCAATCATTCGCATCAACTGCGATGATGAGACTTGACCCGTCAAAGAGGCGTTGCGATGCCCAACAAGAGTCACTTGTCCATAAACAGCCTGGCTAGATGAGGAAGGCTGTTTATGGAAAGTCTGGCTAGATGGGAAGACATTTGTTGAATAGCATACTCTGTTACTACAGTCAAATTTCATGAATTTTGTTATTCATTCCTAAATTTCTTCTATCCATGGGACCAATTACTTTTAGTATGTGGTGTAACCTCATTTGTTATTTCCTCTGATTCTATATTACATTTTGTATTTGATTTTGGTACTCTATTATGTATTAGTGATGCATGCTGAATCATGGAAGTAACTTGACTTTAGACATTTCCTCCACTGAATTCAGAGCAGCTTTCATGGGTTTATGTAAAGATTAGTTGGTTGTTGAGGGAAGAATCAAGACTCTTGTAGGTCCATTCTGATCTTGTAACTGCAAACTCTGAACCAGAGAAATACCCTGGAGATGGTGACCACCTCTTGTGAAGAGATTATCTAAGTTAAAAGGTGAGAGTTCTCTTTAAGAGGGACGGGGAGGTCGCCACGACCCTCCTCAGTGCCCTTTGAGGCAGCACTGCCGCCTGGATAAACATGCCCAACGACGGAAAAGACTAATAGAAGGTATAGTTTTTGTTATAATCGCCGGTGGCGTCCGGCCACCGCACCAACACCCAAAGATATGACCTCCTGCGAGTCGATTGGAGGTGGTCGCATGCTTGGAATTCGCCGGAGTGGTGTGGAGAACGACCACAAGTAGGGAAGAGGAATGTTATTGAATTTTCACATGAATACTTACTATGTATGCATGTGGATCTCAATTCATGGATCTCGGAGTTTGAGATATAAGATGATCAAAACCGCTCTTTTTTCAAATTCGATATATGTTTTGTTGCCTCTCCATATCAACAATACGTGGCGACATTTTTACGGTTCAGACTGTTACCTCTCTAGTGTGATGATGTATGCTTCATTCTGGGTTATATGAGTTGCCGAGAAGCATTACTCGTGTTCGATGGACACAGCTTTGCGTTTGATGCAGCCGTTGTGGGTGCTATGCAATTATGTGGGCGTGCTCAAAAGAGTGAACATAAATTTACGTTCAGTTTTTATTTTGAGTGGTGGCCCCGAAATCAGATGTCTCGTGCCTGCTCTAAATTCAACAACAATATCATGATAATGCTATTGTTGTAGGCTGAATTTATATTGAGGGGATCTGAAATTGTTCAATAACAACTAATGTATCTTGCATTATTTCTTCTACAAGCAGCTTTCCCTCAGCCATTGAAGTCTTGTCCTTAGTAAATGCAATTTCCATGATGGTTCTCTCTTGTGATTTGGCGTTCTTGCATGAACTTGCTGTTAAAATTTTCAAATGGGAGGGGAAAGAGAGCACTCTAAATTCCTCCTTGTGCAACACACACCTACAAGACTATAGATGCTTGTGAAAAAATTACAGGATGAAGCTTGAGTGAAACAAGGTGGAGGTTTGAACCGACTGATGTTAAAGGATCAAATGATGAGTTGTGGTTAGAGGTGAAATGTATGTCACTCGAACTTAGAGCTAGCCGCTTCTCCCTGAAATGCATTAAGACGCAACCGTTAAACTTGACATCTAGGGATAAATCACTATTTTGGTGCGGGCTGCGATTGAGAGTGCTATCAAATTGAGGCAAACTATGAATACTAGATATGATCTCAAATAGGGGTCAAGGTCATCCAGTGAGAAAACGAGGGTCACAAAGCATTCCCATGCAACGAGGGTTTGGGAAGGGTGCAACTACAAGAGTGAAAAGTCGGCAAACCTTATCCTAAAGCTTCACAACGAAAAATTACATAATATACAACCTACATGGGTCCTAACCGAATGCATAGTTGTGACGTTAAAATGTACTAATCCTATTAAATATGACGGCCACCAAAAAAAACTTAATTAATTTTAAATGTAAAAAATGATTGAGTTCCTTGGGTCAAGTCGAGCATTAACGAAGATGATTCGTAACCATTCACCGCATTCACGGTCGCCGCCGCGGTGCCACACAAACCCTTAATATATAGGCCTAGCAATTCATTTCAAGCGCTATCATGCCCATAATAGCCCTATCAAAGATAGTTTTATGAGAATGAAATTCATCAAAGCCATTGTAGTGAGGATCTATAATTGAGAAAACCCTCCCAAAATAATAGAATTAAGAGGGAAATTAAATAGAGTCAATGGTAAATGTGAGCATGTGGATGCATGGAGGGGGGCAATGAATTTAAGTGCTTAATTTTAAGCAACATCCACACATTCCTCCGCATTTCTAAATTACAATTAATTAACAGGATGCTTAATATATAACCTTATAATTAATTACTCTTTCAGCCATTACCCGGAGTACGTAACTTTAAGTAGGGTGCATGCATGCATGAATGCTACGTAAGCTGCCGGTTCAAGCAACAACCGCCACCCGTTTCCCCACACCCAGCTGCACCCGTTTCCCAAATCCCCAAATTAATACGAGATTACGTTAATAATTGAGTATGGAATAAGGAATTAGCGTTTAACGATGCCCCCTTAATTATTATTATTAGTTACAAATCTTCTTCTCTAATCCTAAACCCAGCTTCCTTGAAATGCACGTAACGCAGGGAACTCCTTTTAAACGTTTTCTAGTCACCTTGTACAGTACAAATATAATAAAAAATAATACATTTTATAATCTTTAAATCAAAATGACGTTGATTGCCTACAAAATATCATTCGTTTTTAATATTAGGAGCATCTTCGCACTGGCTAAGCCCGTGCTCGATGCTCTCGGGTGGTTTTCGGTCACAACAGGCGGGCTTCGCCCGCCTGCGCACGGGCTTCGTCTGTGCTTGATGCTTCGGGTGATCTTCGGCCGCATAGAAGCTGACTTCACCCGCTTCCAAGCAATCCACCATCTCGGCGCTGCACCCGCCACTCGCGCCCCCCGAAGCAAAATTATTCTGATTCGGACTCCGGGGGCCACGAGTGGCGGGTGCGGCGCCGAGATGGTGGATTGCGTGGAAGATGGAGAAGCCCGCTTCTATGCGGACGAAGATCGCCACGAAGCATCAAGCACGGACGAAGCCCGTGCGCAGGCGGGCGAAGCCCGCTTGTTGCGGCCAAAGGCCGCCTGAGAGCATCGAGCACGGGCGTAGCCCGTGCGAAGATGCTCGTATTAAATATAATCATATAATCATATAATAATATAATCATATAATCATATAATAATATAAATCTAATATAATAGAATAATATGTAATAATATAATATATAATATAATAATATAATAAAAAAAAATTAAAACTTAGGACATTAGGTACGAAATTACAACAGGGGGAGGAGGAGGAGGAAGGAGGCCGGTTCACCTCCGGCCTACCCCCGCCGGCATCGCCGGGATCCGGCGACCCCTGCGGTAGGGTCCGGTGAGGCAGCCGCCGCCTCCGCCGGCCACCTCCAAGTTCCCGAGCTCGTCCCTCCAAACAGTCATGGCCTCGATCTCCTCCCCTCTCTCTCTCCCCTCCCTCTCTCTCTCCCCCATCACCGGCGGTAACCCGACGGTGGAGGCCACTGCGGCTGGCGGAGCCAGCGGTGTCCGGTCAGGTCGCCGTTAGCTCCGTCGGCGGAGGCAGAGCTCCAAAATTTTTTTTAGCTCAATTTTATGTGCAAACCAGTTTTGGGTAGGTGCAAACCGCATTTTCAAAAAAATTCTCAAAAAAACTAGGTGCAGACCAGCACTTTACGGGTTCAC